>VDFB02273170.1:0-21691 GCA_007258455.2 Sequoia sempervirens | reverse complement strand
GTACTTTTCCAATCCATTCCTACACCCAAGGCGACAATCTTTGGAGAGTTTCAGATTTTAATTTTGAGTATCTGATTTTTTATGTCAAAGTCGCCCTCAAGCAAGGTCGTACCATTCTGGAGAGCTTTGGGATTTGTGCGAAAAATTATATGTGAAGATTTGATGTTGTTTTGTGGTCAAAATTTGGGAGCCTACCTCCTAGAAGGCTTCTGCAAAAGACATCATTCCAATTGGAGGTGTATTGAGTGAGTTATGAATATTTTATTCGTTTTCACAGTTGCTGGTTGACATTTTCAGTTTGCTGATTATTATTATCAGACCTTAGAAGTTCAGATTTTTGATTCATTATCAGCAATTAGAGAGATAATTATTTGTATGGATCATCCATTACTCATGTGCTTTGAAGCTATTGTAATTTACATGCAATTTGCAGCCCTCTTTCCTATTTGTAAGACTGTAAACAATAGTACTGTTCCAATCCTTAATCGCTGCAATTAATTCTTCTTTCTTCTCACATGAAGTACCCCTGGATGGTTTACCACCAGTGTGGATAATTGCAATTGTATCTCTCTTTGTACCCACTCTCAAGTGGTGAATCCCCACTCTTAAGTGGATGCCCGCCGCAGCGGATGAATTAGATAGTTGTATCTTCATGGCTGGTTATCCGCCTAATTGTTTCAGTTTCAATTAATAACTCTGTCATATGTTAGCACCTCGCCCTCAGTGGGATCTTGAGTGCACATTCTTGACGTTGAGTTTGTTTCATTTCAAGTTATTGTTTTTAGTTTCTCCACCATATGACAACACCTCTCCTTCCTTGGGATTGAGTGTGCATTCTTGGCGTTGAAATCATTCAACTTGGATTTTCAATTTTAGAGCTAACGCTAATTCAATTGGCATAGTGTTGATTGTGTTGTGAAGATTTCAACGAAAAAATTGTTTAGCATATTTCAGAGATCTGAAAGAACCCATGTCTTATTTTTTATAAGACTTTGATGTTCAATTTCCATGGCCTTTTCCCATTCAAGTTTACCTTTCACCTCTACAAAATCCTGGTGTTCATAAACACCCTGAATGTTACCCATAAGAGCAAAGTTAACTATGTTATGCTTGCTCTTGCCTCTAGACGATTGACCCTTTATCACTTCATCATCATGAACATCACCAATGAGTTTTCCCATCACTTAGGTCTCTTTGTAGAACCCTCTCCATCCAAATCAGTGTGGTCATCATGACTTGGGCTGCTTGGTACTATATCATCTAGATGCTCATCCAAGTTTTCCTAAAGAAAATCATCTGATATTGGTACTTGCCTAGGAGATTCCACATGTTTGGAATCATCAGAGTCCCCCTTTCAGATGTAGCTAATGGAAGTTGGAGACCCACTTCAAAGGTTGATCATCACGATTCATGATGTCAGCAGAGAGTTGAAAAGGCCCAACTTCTTCATCAATCACTGCATCCCTATTGAATGTCAAGTGGTCAATGTCCACATCAACCAACTTGTAGGCTTTACAATTGTTACTGTACCCTGTGAGCATTAACTTTTGACTCTTGGAGTCTAGTTTGGTTCTCTTTGCGTCTAGAATCCAAATGTATGCAATAGAGCCAAAAATCTTTAGATGGCTTACCTTTGGTTTTCTCCCAAACCATGCTTCCTCTGGGGTCTTCTCCCTCACTGCTTGTGTCGAAGACCTATTGAGAAAATAAACAACTGTGTAAACAACCTCAACCCAAAACTTCTTAGGAACACTCCAAATCTCGTAGGTGCGTCCAAATCTCTATAGAGGTTTTGCCAGATGGAATCTCCGGAAGCATTTCATCTATTACAAATAATTTAATGAGCATAGCAGGTTCATAATTACACTCATCAAATTTGTCTTGGTCTTTACTCGCAACTATTGGACGAGCGTATGTACTAAAGACGATCTGATCAAGGCAATGGTATTCAAAGATCATGAGCATCCTCTGTTATCATGTGTTATAATTTTTTCCAATGAACCTTTTGTTGCCTTCCAACATGTTGTTGGATAATGAAGCCATCCCTCCCGCAATAGGAAATCATGGAAAAACTCATTGTTAGAATTGTAGGTCAAACCCCAATCAACACCACAACCACAATTTTCTTAAAAAAACATCATAAACTCCAATTGGGCAGAAAAACCATGATTGTCTTAAATAAAATCATCAAAAAATTGCAAAACAACTATGAAAATTGCAGGAAACCATAGTCGTACCCATGATTTTGCCAAAAAATGTCAATAAGCTTGGCTAAAACCCTAGCTGCCATCAAAAAATGATAAAAAAAGAGGAAAATCTACATGAAAACCATAGGCGTTGCTAATCACCACAATTTTGACCAAAATCGACCAAAACGGATGTAAAAAAATAATTGAAGGAAACTTTCTGTTGGATGCAGGTCACCAAAGCAAGTCACAATTTGTAGTAATTATGGCTTGCTTTTTTTAGTCACAAATCATCAAAAAGATGCTAGAACAAGCGATAAAAAGACACTAGAACAGGTGATAAAAAGATGCCAAAACAAGTAATAAACGCTTATGAACTATCGTAGTTACGACTGAAAAAGGTGAAAAATCGTCGACTGTCTAGACACATCAATCATGACTCCCAAGAAAATTCATAAAATGCCTCGATTTTTTGTCAAAATATTTGTAGAAACTATGGCACATCGAAAATCCAAAAAAAATTGCAATTTTCCTCAAAACCATGGTACGATTTGAGAAAAAAATAGCCACGCGATTTAGTTTAGAAAAACATCCATGCAATTTTCTAGCAAAAAAAAAATTGTGATTTTACCCAAATTTGTAATGAGCCAACCAATTTTTTTTTTGAAGTTTCAATGAGTGACTCAGTAAAACAAGAACCCATTAAGGTTAGCCCAAATCCAAATCAACTGTTGGAAAGTAACTCTACGCCAAGAATGCACACTCAGTTCCAAGATGGAAAAGGTGTTGTCATATGGCATTGAGGATCGTCAGAAGTAACTGAAAAGATTACAATGTTGAAAGTAACTCAGCACCAAGAATATGCACTCAAAACCCAAGGTGGGTGAGGTGCTACCATATGGCGCTGGGGATCTAATGTATTGGTGACATCTCAGTCGATCAACAGTATGAATAATGCAATACAATGAAGACGGCGAGGCTAGTCTCTTCCACCAATGGCGGGAATTAAAGTGATTAAACTGAAAGTAAACTAGGCGGCATAGCCATCCTCTTCCACTAAAAGTGGGAATACAAAATGTAAAGTGCAGAAAGTAAAAGAGTTGATCAGTACTATTGATTCAGCGTTAAAATATGATGAACAATCTGCAAATACAATGAGATATAGATAACCAAAGACCTCCAGAATGTTAGGAAATGAACTCCAAACAAGTACAAGCTATCCAACATATGAAATATGGCAAAAAGGGACTGAAATATCAGGTCTGATATAAAATTGCAGCAATCAGAAAATTCATACCAGCAAGCCCTAGAATCACCAAAATGCTCATAACTTTGTCAAAACACCTCTGAATGATGTGAAATTGAATGCATGAGAGCTAGGAGTTGAACAACCAAGACCAAGCTAAGAAACTCCTCCAAACAGCAGTGATTTATTTATGCACACTTCCCAACGCAGCCTCAAAGAAGGTACAACCTCCAGAAATGGTCAACCAACAAGATAAAATCCAAGACACATAAAAAAAATTTGAAAACTTGCGAGGGGCACCCAAGGTAAACTAAAGCATAGGACCAATACCCAGAACTACCAAGAATCCGTGCAAGGAGCTATGAGTGAAAGTTTGCTACAGCCGAACTCGAACTAGCAACACCAAAATGTGAAACATCAATCAAATAACCAACTTGAAGCTCAATCTGCAACCTCTGGATGAAGAAGCAATCTCAAATAGCTAAGGTACTATCTCTCAAGTACGAAACTGATCAGCTAGGAGGTATGCATTCCTCGAAGCAATGTGTCTGAAATCATTTCAACAGCATTTAGGTAAGATAAACAATAGATGATCCCAAATGAAGGCCAAGGCTCATATTTATAACTTTTCTCCTCAATTCAAATCCACTTTTCCCTCCAATTAGCGCACCTATCTCAAATTCACATTCAACTTCATCAGTTTGCAATTTGTATTTCATTTAGACCCTCCTCCAAGTCGTCCCTTTTTATGAAGGTAATAAACTTATCAAAAATGCAAATAAACCTCTAAGTCAGGCGTCCAATTATTAAAGTGAAATACTTAAATAAAAAATCACTTATCCCTTCCTTAAGGCGTCCACATTATCAAGTGAAAAATACTTTATTAAGGACTCAAATATTATCTCCTCATGAAGTCGTCCACTTTAACATTTGAAATATTTTTTCACTTAAACATTATCTCATCAAATTAGGCATCCTCCAAGCCTTAGCCAAAAATTCATTTAAAATGTTATTTTCATCAAATATCAAACTTGCCAAAATAATCACCTCAAAAGTTGTAGACCAACTGAATATACTGCCCTGCCAGAAATAGCCATAATACCAAGTTGCTGAAATATTGCCAAAAATAGGACCAAGGGTGTTGGAGACTAAACTGCTCAAACTGACCTGCCAAAAATAGCCACTAAACTGAACTGCAGAAACTCTGCTAAAAATAGCATTGCTAAAAATAGAAATTACTAAAAATAGCATATTGCTAAAACTAGTAAGTTGTTCCAAACTCATTTTAACCACAATCCGAGCAGTCGTTGTACTTTACTAAAAATGGTAAGTATGGAAAAGTCCTCCATTGCAGTTGCATGTCACACCACTGCGAAGCTCTTTAAAAACCTAGAAGGAATCCAGAATCCAAACTACAAAACTCCAACATGCAAGCCCTCAAATTTGCAAAAGAAACCTCCAAATAGCTGGAAACCCTAATTCTACCTTTGACTAGCTTGCGAGCATCTGGGGATAGACTATCACTCACTAGAAAGTGTAGTGCTAAAAATGGGGACATGACAAAATCCTTGCACAATTTCCACATCTAGCAGTAGGCCATGGATATGGGATATCACATCTAGCCTCAGTTTTCAAAATCTTAGACACATAACTTAATCATTCCCTAAAATGCTCCTAGTTCACAACCTTCACTAGAAGTTACAATCTAGAACAAGGATAACACACGCCAACTTTTGGTAATATAACAATCTATCATTTAATGTTGCAAGGAACCCTTATTGGGAGACTGTGGCAAGAAAATGGTTCAAGGCATGTAATGTCCCCTCCTTGCCTCTGAGCAATGGAGTTTTCCATTAGCCTATTCCAAAGTTCCCATAGGCTAAGTGGAGTTTGGTAAGGGGACTCAATTCCAGTTTCCTTCTGTGGTGATTTTCGATGTTTCTGGTAGGACTTTCTATTTTTAGCAGAAGACCAATTCCATTACTTACTATTCATAGTAAGTCTCAATGTTTCTCATTTTTTCATGTCAGTTTGATGATTTTGAGTATTTACTATTTTTAGCAATTGCTATAAATAGTAAGTTTATTTTGGGTAACTAGTCCTTGCCAAGGCTACTTCAACAGTTTCTCTTTCTAGTTTGAGCATTGGCATAACTAAGGTTTGATTTAATTATTACTTGTATTTCTCACTTAAGCTATTTTATTGAAGTCACTTTAACTTAAGTGAAGGGGTCAAGGGGTCATGCAAAAAGTACCTTAGAGCCTAGTGTTATAACTTAACGTTGTTTTCAAAAAGCAACAAAGGAAAATATATTTCCTCATATCTTGGACGCCCAAGGGAGGTACAAGGTAATTTTTAATATTTTGATAAATGCTCATGAGAAGGGGATCGTTGGTTTTTGGAGGGAATGGGAATTCAAAATGTTTGTCCTAAATTCCTTTTGACTCTTTAAAAGCTCCTTTTTGGGCCTCATTTGCATATGGCTAACTTGATGACACAACAGGATGTTGTTCGATTATTTCTAGAATATTGCTGTTGCGTGTTGAGAACGAAAACCCTCATTGTTTGGAGCTGGTTTTGGTGGTGAGAGAGCCACCCTAGCTAAATTTGGTGTGGTTCTCTCTCAGGAATCACCTAGAGCTTCACAGTGTTTCAGATTTTCAGTATTTTGAAGACGGATGATGAAGATTTCAAGTATTTTTGAAGTGGGTTTTTGGTATTCATTGTGTTGGATTATTGGCTCCATTTTGGTTGTGGTTTGGTGTTGATTAGGAGCTGTTTCAGAGGTCTGAAAGCTGTTTATATGAAATCTGGAAACAACTTTTGCCAGGGTCTGAAGTTGGGAAACAATTATAACTCTGTGCACCCTTGAAACTTCGTTCCTTGGTATTTCACCATTGGATTCCTCACTCCAAGGCATCCCATTTCAAGTATTTGTTTGTATTTTTTGATTGAAACCTGATTTACTAAGGCAGATTGCCCTATCTAGGGGGTCGCCCATGTTTGGAGGTTTTTTGGGTTATTTAGGCCTGATGTTGTATAGGCCATCTTCTGCTTTTTTTCGGAGTTGGAGAGGCTGATTAAGGGCGTAGAAATCTGGGGTGTTCATTGGCTTTCATGCATGTTCTGTTCGATGCAAGTTTAAAGTGTTTTTGCTGCTGTTAGAAGCCATTATCAGGTCTGAAACTGCATTTTACCAGGTCTGAAAATGTTTACATTAAGTCTGATTTTGATTTGCTATCAAATGTACTATTTATGAAATGATTTGAAATATGGAAAGCAATGTTCTATTTCAGTATTTCCTTCTTTATGTAGTCTTATTCATGCATGCAATGAAAACTATGAAAGACACATGAAACAATCAAACCAAACCTTCAGCAAACAGGGTTATTCAAAAAAAAAAATCAAGGTTGACCATTACAGTGGTATCAGAACACAAAACTTTCCTACCAGCCAGTGGGTGATGCAATCCTATGAGCATTAGTGACAGAGAAAGAAGGTACCATGAGAGATTAAGGAAACGTGAAGAGGAGTTGTGGGAACATTAGCCTTTTGAGGAAGAGGAACAGCACTCTAGAACACACTCAGTTGAATCAAAAAATTCAGAAAACATGGGTGAAAGGGGTGAAGAAGTGGAAAGAGCAAATGGTGAGCAAGATAGTTTGATGCTACTCTTGGATGCAATGGTTAGGGGTCAAGAAAGAGCAGCCTAACGTGCTCAGGAGACCAAACACAACTAGCACAGTTGGTACAGAGATTGGATCGTTTGGGGCAAGGAAATGACATGGGACAGCATAGAGTAGCCAACCAGCAAAATGGGGCAGCCATGGCTAGGCCTTTTATGCCTATATTTCCACCGAGAGTAGAGGCACAACCCAATCAGGAGCTTACTTTAGTTGAGAAGGACCAATTTAGACAAGATTGGATGAATTAAGGGCCTGGTTTCCAACATGACATATCACTTCGGGAATATATGGATATCAGGATGAAGCATACACCCAACAAGGGCAATAGAGAGCAGAATAATGGTCTACGAAGAAAGGTAGGAAAACTCAATCTTCCGTACTTCGATGGGTTTGAAAAAATTCCAGCAAGAGTTTGGATCCAAAAAGTGGACACTTATTTTACTCTTAATCCCATGCCTAAATTAGAGTCAATACAATATGTTTCCATTCATTTAGATGGGGTTGCTCATGAGTGGCAGCACCATGGGATGATCACCATGGGTCGTGCTCAAAGTACTTCCTATTTAGAGTTTACAAAAAGATTCATAGAGAGATTTGGTAAAAAAGACCCAGAACTTCACTTTAAGGAGTTAGCACAGCTGAAACAGTGGGGTTCAGTGGATGCCTATGGTGCAGATTTTCAGAGATTGTCAGTGTTGGTGACAAATATATCCGAGAGGAGGCTTGTAATGCTCTTCATTGATGAGTTATCCGATCCTCTTAGGGGTTGGATCATAGTTACAAGACTCGCCCAAACTCGGTGAGTACTCGCGAGTCTCGAGGCGAGTGACCCTAAACGAGTCCCAGAGACTCGGCTGCCGAGTACTCGCCGAGTTTTGTGCCTCAGACTCGGCCATTTTAAGTAAATTTTTTTAAAAAAATTGCAATCTTTAATTTACAAATTTTTTAATTAAATGGTGTGCGCCATGAAGGTTTGTGTGGTTTCGAAGGTCTTCATTTGCATGCCCCGCCTATACGCCCTAGATATTCTCATATAAGTATATATAATCGCCTCTTTGATTCTTATAATTAGGGTTAAAGCACTCCTGCATCTCATCATACGCAATTTCTAGACTCTACAAGAAGTTTAATTCACTTCCTCGATTCCGCTGTAGTGTTTCAACCATCAAATCAGAAATTCAAGCATGTTATAGGCCAATGATGAATCATGATCATTAAACCTACAAAATACATATCCCCTGTTGCAAATCTTTGCATCTTTTGCAGTCAAAGCCATAATCAAGGATTATCTTGTTCCATACATTAGACAACAAAGCATGCAGTCTTGAAGGCTACAATAAAATTTTAATAATAAATTCCTCACTTGAATAAACACACCAATCATTGAGATGCAAGCAAATATCATGGCTACATCATCATCTATGACCTATCTTAGACACTAGCGCATGACTTGTCGTGATGTTGGGATGAGTAATGCAAGCTCTTTTGAGCCAGACTTATATTTTTAATTTTGATATTTGTTTTGATGCCATGGATTTCATATTCCATGAGTTTTGTATACATTTGACAATATTTATATATTTGAATGTGTTGTTTCCTTCAGCTAAAATTTGCGTTTATACTTATTTGATCGATGTATGTTTGTGTATGAGATCATAGTAATTTCTATTTGATGATGTTATTGTGTCTTTAAGGTTTATTTATTAAAGGGTGCGTGAAACAAGTGTTAAATCCTTAAAAATCTCTGAATTTCTTGGGTTTTTCTATTTGCCGAGTCTTTGTCGAGTCTGGGCTTCGAGTCCGAGTCCGAGTCCGAGTCAAAAATTGGCTTGCCGAGTCCGAGGCGAGTCCGAGTCTTGTAACTATGGGTTGGATTAAAGCTTTTAACCCACCTTCTTTACAAGAAGCAATCAAGAAGGCTACAGACATGGAAACTCCCACCTCCAAAAGTAAATTTCAATCCAAAGGATTTTTGCAAAAGAAGGATAAAAACCAAAAACATTTCACAAGGGACTCCGAACAGCCAAAGAAATCAATCACTAGGATTGATAATGACTAGTGAGACACTAAATGACTTTAAGGAAGAAAAATTTGTGTTTCACTTGCAAGGAGCCTTGGACTCCAGGACATAGGTGTACAACAAAAGGGAAGGTGCACCAAATAGAGTACTATTCAGCTGAGGAAAGTGCATCAGAAAAATTAGACCAGCAGTCTGATTCAAAGAAAGTAAAGAGGAAAAGACTACTGAAGAGGTTGGAAAGGAAGAGGACAAAGATGGGAAACTTGCTCAACTACATAGTTTTCAAAAGAATGAGTCTCTACGCATTAGAGGAGTGCTCAAGGGGCAGAAGATGGTTGCATTGATTAACACGGGAGCCACAAACAATTTCATTGATGAGGGGTTGGTTGTTCGTAGAGGTCTTCAAACACAAGAGGTAAGTGGTTTTCAGGTGATGATGGCTGATGAATTCACAATCATTTGCACCAAGATGGTTCCACAGTTGAGTTTGCAATTAGGGAATTATGAAGTCAAGGATGACTTCTATGTGGTTACTATTGGTGATACCGATGCAATGATGGGGATACAATGGCTTCATTCACTTGGTGAAATCACTCTTAATTTTCAGATTATGGAGCTGAAATTTAAATTCGAGGGCAGAAATGTGGTCATGAGGGGCATGTCGACTGGAGGGTTTCGTGTAGTCTCTTTCAAACGTATGGAGAGACTATTCAAACATGATCAGATTGAGTGGGCAGCAAAGTGCGTGGTTATGCCTATGGTTATAGAAGAGGTGAAGAGGTCCTATCCACCAGACATACAAGCTTTGCTTTCCAAGCGAAGTAAAGTATCCAGTAGCATTCCTCCAAGTAGGCCTCCTGATAGAGGCATTGAGCATGTGATAGAGCTAGAGGAGGGAGCCAAAACCGTGATCACCACTCCCTACAGGCATCCTAAGAGATTTAAGGATGATATTGAGAAAGCTATTCAGGAGCTTTTGGAGATGGGGCACATTAGGCCAAGCAAGAGCCCCTTTGCTTCTTCAGTAGTGTTGGTGAAGAAGGATGGAACCATGCGCATGTGTGTGGATTACAGGGCATTGAACAAAAAAACAATAAAAAATCCGTACCCCATCCCACACATTGATGAGCTGCATGGAGAGGTCTATTTATCCAAAATAGACCTGAGATCAGGATATCATCAGACTAGGGTCAGAGAGGAGGACATGGAAAAGACTGCATTCAAATGCCACTTTGGCCACTTTGAGTTTTCTATTCATGCCTTTCGGTTTGACAAATGCACCAGCTACTTTCCAGTCATGCATGAATAGGGCGTTCAATAAACAGCTACGTAAGTTTCTGTTGATCTTTTTTTATGACATCCTTATTTTAAGTAGATCATGGGAAGAGCATTTGAATCACTTCGATGAGGTGTTGAGTATTCTTAAGAGTGAGTCTCTTTTTGCTAAGGAGTCCAAGTGTGAGTTTGGGATGACTAAATTGTTATATCTTGGGCATATTATCAGCGCTAATGGTGTTCGTGTTGATCCTGAAAAGATCAAAGCAATACTTGATTGGCCTCCACCCACTAATCTAACTCAGCTTAAGGGATTTTTTGGCTTGTGTGGGTTCTATAGAAGGTTTGTCAAGGGTTTTTCACAAGTTGCTGCACCACTTACTAATTTGACTAAGAAGGGGGCTTTCTCTTGGTCAAAATCAGTGCAGAAATCTTTTGATCAAATTAAAAACTTGATGAGTTCATGTCCTGACTTGGCAATTCCTGACTTTTCTAAACCATTTGAGCTCGAATGTGATGCTTCTAGGGATGGTATTGGGGCTGTCCTCGTGAAAAATAAGCACCCAATTGCATATGAGAGCAAGAAGTTGAGGGAAAGTGAAAAAAGTTATTCTATTTATGATAAAGAGAATGTTAGCCACAATGCATGTTTTGGCTAAGTATAGGCAATACCTTGTTGGGGGCAGATTTATTGTTAAAACTGATCATAACAATCTGAAATATTTCTTAAATCAGAAGGATCTTAGTGAAAGGCAGTAGAAGTGGGTTAGCAAACTCCAAGCTTATGATTTTGACATCGAATATGTCAAAGGGAAACAAAATGTGATGGCTGATGCACTATCTAGGAGACCTCATTTATACTCTCTTTTTGAGATAGCAGTAGATTGGAAGGAAGGAATGCAAGCTGATTATGCTAAAAAAGCTCTTACCAACAGCATTTTAGATGGGACTTGCAAGATGACAAGTACAGAGTAAGGGACGGTTTGATCTTCTATAAGGAGAGGATAATGTTAGTCCCTGAATCCAAGATGAAAGAGCAGATTTTTAAGACCTTTTATGACACTCCTATGGCTGGTCATCCGAGCTTTTACAAGACATACGGGCAGATCCGTGAGAGGTTTTCATGAAAGGGTATGAAGGGTATGAAGGATGATATCACAAAGTATGTTCATGAGTGTCAAGTGTGCCAACAAAATAAAAATGAACATACTTACCCTGCTGGTTTGTTGCAACCTTTACCCATTCCTACTCAGAAGTGGGAAAGCATTTCAATGGACTTTATTACAGGGTTTCCCAAGGTGCAAGGGAAGGATTGTATCTATGTTGTGGTGGACCATTTGACCAAATTTGCTCACTTTTTTGCTATATCAGCAGGTTATACAACATTACAGGTGGCAGATTTGTTTTTTAGGGAAGTGTTTAGACTTCACGGGGCACCTAAGAACATCATTAGTGAAAGGGACAGCAAGATCATGAGCTTCTTTTGGTAGGAGTTGTTCAAACTATGTGGTGCCGAGTTGACTCCTAGCACTAGTTACCACCCCCAAATAGATGGACAAACTGAGATAGTCAACAAATGGGTGGAAGGCTACCTACGAAACTATGTTTCAAGGCAACAGAAAGCATGGGTAAAATGGTTGCACTTGGGGGAGTTTTTCTATAACTCTACATTTCACATGTCTATCAGGATGTCTCATTTCATGGCCTTGTACGATTATGAAGCTCCCAACTTCATTGATTTGCTATTTGGTGATTATAGAGTGCCTAGAGATCAGGACTTCATACAAGGGAGCCAGGAAATTATGAGGTCATTAAGAGATAACATTCACCATGCACAGAATCAGCAGAAGTTGTACATTGATCAACACCGCATTGAGCGGGAATTTGAGGTGGGAGACATGGTGTATGTGAGATTGCAGCCATATAGACAGTCCACTCTCAAGAAGAGTGGGGCAAATAAGCTGAAGCCTCAATTCTATGGTTCATTTAGAGTCACCAGGAGAGTTGGGGAGGTGGCTTATGAGCTCAAGTTACCCGAGGGGGAGTAAGGTGCATAATGTTTTTCATGTGTCATGCCTCAAGAAGGTGCTTGGGCATAATGTGACTCCTTTAGCAAAGTTGCCCCCATTGGATTAGGAGGGCAAATTGGTGCTTGTTCTGGAGGCAGTGATTGATTTCAGAGAACGAACCGTCAGGAGGAGAGTTATTACAGAGTACTTGGTGAAATAGTGGGATTTACCAATTGAGAATGCCAATTGGGAGAGTGAGCAAGTTTTATAGCATCCTACGTTGTGATTGCTTGAGGACAAGCAATCTTGGGGAGCGAGGACTGTAATGTCCCCTCCTTTCCTCTGAGCAGTGGAGTTTTCCATTAGCCTATTCCAAAGTTCTCGTAGGCCAAGTGGAGTTTGGTAAGGGGACTTAGTGTCAATTTCCTTCTGTGGTGGTTTTCGGTGTTTCTGGTAAGACTTTCTATTTTTAGCAAGGGGCCAATTCCATTACTTACTATTCATAATAAGTCTCAGTGTTTATTAGTTTTTATACCAGATGATTTGGAGTATTTACTATTTTTAGCAATTGCTATAAATGGTAAGTCTATTTTCGATAACTGGTCCTAGCCAAGGCTACTTCAGCAGTGTCTATTTCCAGTTTGGGCATTGGGGAGACTCAGGTCTGATTTAATTATTATTTTGTCATGTCCCCTTCTAGTTGACATCTCTTAGAGCACAGGATTAGCCTATTATGCGACCCTCGTAGGCTAATGGGATGGATAGAGGGTCTTGATGGAGTTTGGCTCAGCTTCAGATTATCAGTATTTGATCAGTTGGCTTTCGTCGGGCTCGTTCGGACACTTCTAGCCTGAGTTGCTATTTTTAGCAGTATTCAGCACTCAGCGTGGGACCCCTGCTATTTTTAGCAGTATGGATGGATTACGTGCAGAATCACTTCCTCAGTTGACAGCTTCAGACGGCTCGAGCATCGGGTTAATATTGAAGGAGATAATATTTAATTGATTTAATTAAATATTAATTACTGGAGCTTATAATATAAAGTTATAATATTTTATTATAACTTAAGTGATTTCAGTGAAGGGGTCGCCCAACATTGGAAGGGGCCATTTGACGATTATATTTTATTATTAAAATTTAATCGGAGACTATTGAGAAATTAAATAATAAAAGTCGAATTCTTTTAATGATTCCCTATTATTAAGGAATTCGCACTTTTCTTGAGTATAAGGCTTTTGCTTGGAAATTGGAGCCCATTATGTCATTTATGAATTGAAAATTGATCAAGTCTTGAGTTGAGCACAGAAGCCTAGGGTTTCAGTCTCGAAGCATTGGGGAACGAGCCATCTCCAGTGAAAGCAATTCAAAGGGTGTGAGATATCACCTGATATATTGCCAGGCAGAGGGATTTCTTCATTCAGAAGAAGTTACAGAACATCACAGATAATAAATTATCCAGGGTTTTGATTAGCAATTTATCCATTAGGGATTTCTCAGTTGAGGCGCCTATTTTCTTCAAATCCAGAGATTTCTGAGAGGGCCGTACATTTTATTTATTGGTTGCTGCTGTTACAAGGCCGTACAAATCTTTACCAGGCCGTACTTCCTTTAAAAGGGGCGTACTTTTCAATGCAAGCAAATCGCCTTCCTTTTCCTCAGTCTGACTTCATCAGTTTGGGCGCAATTGAATCTGGGGTCATTAGAGCTTGCCAGATGGAAGGAGAAACATCTATCCTGTCAAAGCCGTACCATTCATTGTACTTCCAGCTTGCTGCTATTACCAGGTTTTTATTAAAAAAATTGCTGTTTCTTTGTTGCATGTTACCGGAACTTTATTGTATTGAAGCCAGATGATCAATAAATGATTAGCCAACAATAGATCTCAGTATTTCCATCATTATAGATATTGTAGTATTTTATTTTGAATTTATTATAAATTCTTTGCAAAAATCGCATTATTCTTTTATTGCACAAAAACCCAAAAACAGTCAAAAAACCAAAAACTTCAGAAAAACAAACAAAACAGTCAGATTTGAGAAACAGGGGAAACTAGGGTTTCTACAGTGGTATCAGAGCTAAATCCTGCCATCCTAAGGGTTTAGCAAGCTTATGCAGCCAGAACAGATTGGGTCTCATAGGTATTACACACGCAGACGAGCTCTGATTGACAGGCAGAAGGGTTCAATCCGGCAGCCGGAAAACATGGCTGACAGAACAGAAGTTCCTAGAAATGAAATTCCTCAAAACCCTAGAGATCAGGACGATGCAGAGGTTTTGCATGCACTCAAAGATTTACGTGCAGGTCAACGGCAGTCAAATGATGTATTGCAGCAGTTGACAGTGGCACTTCAGAGACTGGGTACTCCGAGGAGGCCGTCACCACATCGTGACGACGAGAGGAGTGAAGCAGGATCTCGCAGGGCACCTAGGACAGCCTCACGGACAGCAGATAGGCCCACTAGGCCTACTTTTGTGAGACAGGAGCCTGATGAGGCTATCGCAGGCGAGGAGCAGGAGGAGTTGTTCGCTGATACACTTATGGCAGTGAACGAGGAGTGGGAGTTGGTACCACTAGAGGTCAGAGAGAGGATTTCTTTTGACCGTTTTGTCACTCAAAGGCAAGAGCATCACAGAGGTCGAAAGGATTGGAGACCTAGATACCAGAACAATGACCTAAAACATGCAACCAACAGGCTTAATCTAGCGATGTTCGATGGTAGTGGTAAGGTGACAACCCAGGCATGGATTAGTAAGCTAGACACATTTCTTACATTACGTCCGATGGCGGAGAGAGATGCAATCAGATATGCAACACTACATTTGGAGGGACTAGCTTACGATTGGTGGCACCACGGTATGGTGACCTTACAACATGACAGGATCACGTCATACCAGGAGTTTGTGGACAGATTGGTTGAGCGGTTTGACAGGAAGGATCCAGAATCCTACTTCAGAGACTTGGCTCAGCTGAGACAGAGTGGCAGCTTGGAGTCGTATATTGGTGACTTTCAGAAGTTATCAGTTATGGTTCCGAACATTTCTGAGAGGCGGTTGGTAGTGCTCTTCATGGAGGGTTTGACAGAGCCATTGCGAGGTTGGATCAAAGCCTTTGATCCGCCTTCATTACAGGAAGCGATGAAGAAGGCACGGAGTATGGAGTTGGCAGCACCTTCTAGTAGATTCAACTCCAGAGGTTCTTCATCTTTCAGGGACAATAAGGGCTTTAACAGAAACAGAGAGGTCTGATTTTAACAAGGAAAAATCAGATTTTAAAAACAATTCAAAGGGTAAATCAGCAGCACCACCTTTGAATCGTGAGGCCCTTAACGATCTACGCAGGAAGAAGCTTTGCTTCTACTGCAAAGGTCCCTATGACGCCAATCACGATTGTCCTTTGAGGCCTAAGGGCAAGGAAAATCGAGTGATGTGGGCGTATTATGAGGATTCAGAGTCAGAGAATTCCGAACAGCAGGAGAGTTCGAGGAGTCGGAGCCAGAGGCTTCAGAGCCTAAGGCAGAGATAGAGTCAGAGCTTCAGATACAGGAGGCACGCCTATCTAGCATTCAGCAGGAGGGCTCTTTCAGGATTCGTGGTGTGTTAGCAGGACAGAGGGTCATTACCCTTCTTGATACAGGAGCCACACACAATTTCATAGATGCTAGATTCGTTGAGAAACGAGGACTCATCACTGAGGAGTTCGAGGGCATTAGGGTTAAGGTGGCCGACGGATACACTTTGAGGTGTGAACGCATGATAAAGAATCTCCCTTTACGCTTGAACAATTATGAGTTCAAGGCTGATAACTATGTCGTTAATATGGGAGATATTGATTTGGTCTTGGGAATGAAGTGGCTTCATTCATTGGAGGAAGTCACTCTTCGTCTCAAGGACATGGAGATCCGTTTTGATGTTGACGGGAAGACTCACATACTAAAAGCAATTCGGGACAGCAACATCAAAACAATTTCTTTTCGTCGGATGGAGAGGCTCATGCGTCACGACATGGTAGAGTGGGCTTTCGAGTGCACTTTAGCACCTATACAGGAGGGACAGTAGAAGACTGAATATCATCCAGACATACAGCAGTTGAGAGTCAAGCATGATAAGGTATTCAGTGATATTCCACTAGGGAGACCTCCAGACAGGAGCATAGAGCACATTATAGAGCTCGAGGAGGGCGCTAAGCCCGTTATGATAACTCCTTACAGGCATCCTAAGAGGTTGAAGGATGAGATCGAGAAAATGATCAAGGAGTTACTTGCTATGGGTTACATTCGGCCTAGCAAGTCACCATTCGCTTCTTCAGTTGTGTTGGTAAAGAAGAAGGATGGCACATTACGCATGTGTATTGATTATAGAGTCCTGAATAAGAGGACGATCAAAAAACAGGTATCCGATACCGCGTATTGACGAGCTTATTGATGAGCTCCATGGTGCATGTTACTTTACCAAAATTGATTTATGGTCGGGGTATCATCAGATCAGGGTCCGGGAACAAGACATAGAGAAGACTGCCTTCCGTTGTCATTGTGGGCACTTCGAGTTCGTAGTGATGCCATTTGGGCTCACTAATGCGCCAGCTACTTTTCAGTCCACGATGAACAGGGTTTTTCATTCACTGCTGAGGAGATTCGTATTGGTCTTCTTCGATGATATCCTTATATACAGCAGGACTTGGCAGGAGCATCTGGCTCACCTGGAGACCGTGTTGAGTATTCTAGAGAGGGAGTCCTTGTACGCCAAGGAATCCAAGTGTGATTTGGGAATGACCGAATTGTTATATTTAGGTCATATCATCAGTGCAGGAGGAGTGCGGATGGATCCTGAAAAGATCCGCGCCATTATTGATTGGCCTACACCGACAAACCTGACACAGCTGAGAGGGTTTCTAGGTTTGTGTGGGTTCTATCGTAGATTCGTGAATGGTTATTCACGACATGCAGCCCCTATGACAGATTTACTGAAGAAGGATGCATTTATTTGGACTCCTGAGGCACAGGAATGCTTTATGAGATTTAAGGAGTTGATGACTACATGCCCTGTTTTAGCACTACCAGACTTTACGAAGCCTTTCAAGCTTCAGTGCGATGCATCAAGTGAGGGCATTGGTGCGGTGCTTATGCAGGACAAGCACCCGATTGTGTATGAGAGTCGTAAGCTTAGAGGGCCAAAGAGACTTTATAGCATATATGATAAGGAGATGCTCGCTATCATGCATGCCTTAGCAAAATTCAGGCAGTATCTTGTTGGCAGCAAATTTTGCATCAAAACTGACCATAACAGTTTGAGACACTTCTTGGGGTAGCGAGATCTCAATGATCGTCAGCAGAAGTGGGTCAGTAAATTACAGGCATATGACTTTGATATCTCGTATATCAAAGGTACACAGAACGTAGTAGCTGATGCTCTTTCACGCAGGCCACATTTGAGTTCTATGGTTCATATTACGGAGGATTGGAGGCATATGATTGTGGCAGAGTATGCGAAAGACACTTGGGCTTCCAGCATTGTTGAGGGATCGCCGGTTGATACCAGGTATACACTTGTGAATGACTTGATCATTTACAAGAACAGGATTTATTTGATCCCAGGTTCAGAGGTGAAGAACATAATCATGCGAGCCTTTCATGATGTACCGACTGCAGGACATCCCGGGTATTTCAAAACCTATAGACAGATACAGGAGAGATTCACATGGAAAGGAATTAAGGCAGAGGTTCTTTAGTATGTGCGTGAGTGCCCTGTTTGTCAGCAGAATAAGCAGGAGAACACGTACCCGACAGGTTTATTGCAGCCAATTTCCGTGAAGTGGAATGCCCGTCGATGATCTTTATTTCACTTCTGCCTTAAAAGTTTCCAAGGGTGATTTCGTATATATGTAGTTGTGGATCGGCTTACTTAAGTATTCACCGTCCGATTCATCATTAACCTGGCATACAGCCTGGCTACTGTAGCAGAGGTATTCTTCGAGGTACCGTGACTACATGGATTGGCTCCTCGAGCATTGTAGGAGCTTACGCAGATAGTTTCCGGTTTGAGTCACTTCGCCGAGGTGTTCGACTAGGGGACCGAGCTCACTCCGAGCACTAGTTACCACCCGCAGACTGATGGGCAGACGGAGATAGTAAATAAGTGGGTGGAAGGTTACCTCCGAAATTATATTGCAGGGCAGCAGAAGGCATGGGTCAAGTGGATTCATTTGTGTGAGTATTGCTACAACACGACATTCCACATGACTATTCAGATGTCCCCTTTTATGGCGTTGTACGGATATGAGGCGCCGAGTTTTCTAGATTTGCTACTGAGCGACAGTAGAGTGCCGAGTGCTGGAGACTTGTTGCAGGAGAGTCAGGATACTATGAAGGCTCTCAAGGAGAATATTGCCAAGGCACAGAATCAGCAAAAGCAATATGCAGATCAGAAGAGGATGGAGAGGCATTTCGAGGTGGGTGACATGGTTTACCTCATGCTGCAGCCCTACCGTCAGTCCACTCTTAGGAAGAGTGGGTCAGAGAAGCTTAAGCCACGGTATTACGGTCCTTTTAGGATCCTGAGGCGAGTTGGAGAGGTGGCTTATGAGCTTGAGCTTCCGGCAGAGAGTAGGGTACACAATGTTTTTCATGTATCACGTCTCAAGAAGGTGTTGGGACACCGTGTGGTACCGGCTCCTCAAGTAGCCTCTACCTCAGATGATATAGAGGGAAAGTTGATTTTAGTATCTTGTGTCCATCCCCGAGTACGTGGAGAGACAGTTGCATAGGAGGACTATCAGGGAATATCTCATGAAATGGAGAGATTTTCCAGTGGAGGATGCTACATGGGAGAGCGAGGATATTCTGCAGCATCCGGAGTTGAGATTGCTTGAGGACAAGCAATTTCAGGAGGGGCGGACTGTCATGTCCCCTTCTAGCTGACATCTCTCAGAGCACAGGATTAGCCTACTATGCCACCCCTCAGAGGGCTAAATGGGATGGATAGAGGGTCTTGATGGAGCTCTTGGCTCACCAGATTATCAAGATTTGATCGGGCTTGGCTTTCTGGCTTCTGCCTCGTCGACACTTCTAGCCTGAGTTGCTATTTTTAGCAGTATTCAGCACTCAGCGTGGGACCCCTGCTATTTTTAGCAGTATGGATGGATTACGTGCAGAATCACTTCCTTAGTTGACAGCTTCAGACGGCTCAAGCATCGGGTTAATATTGAAGGAGATATTAATATTTAATTGATTTAATTAAATATTAATTACTGGAGCTTATAATATAAAGTTATAATATTTTATTATAACTTAAGTGATTTCAGTGAAGGGGTCGCCCAACATTGGAAGAGGCCATTTGACGATTATATTTTATTATTAAAATTTAATCGGAGACTATTGAGAAATTAAATAATAAAAGTCGAATTCTTTTAATGATTCCCTATTATTAAGGAATTCGCACTTTTCTTGAGTATAAGGCTTTTGCTTGGAAATTGGAGCCCATTATGTCATTTATGAATTGAAAATTGATCAAGTCTTGAGTTGAGCACAGAAGCCTAGGGTTTCAGTCTCGAAGCATTGGGGAACGAGCCATCTCCAGTGAAAGCAGTTCAAAGGGTGTGAGATATCACCTGATTTATTGCCAGGCAGAGGGATTTCTTCATTCAGAAGAATTTACAGAACATCACAGATAATAAATTATCCAGGGTTTTGATTAGCAATTTATCCATCAGGGATTTCTCAGTTGAGGCGCCTATTTTCTTCAGATCCAGAGATTTCTGAGAGGGCCGTACATTTTATTTATCGGTTGCTGCTGTTACAAAGCCGTACAAATCTATACCAGGCCGTACTTCCTTTAAAAGGGGCGTACTTTTCAATGCAAGCAAATCGCCTTCCTTTTCCTCAGTCTGACTTCATCAGTTTGGGCGCAGTTGTATCTGGGGTCATTAGAGCTTGCCAGACGGAAGGAGAAACATCTATCCTGTCAAAGCCGTACCATTCATTGTACTTCCGGCTTGCTGCTATTACCAGGTTTTTATTAAAAAAATTGTTGTTTCTTTGTTGCATGTTACCGGAACTTTATTGTATTGAAGCCAGATGATCAATAAATGATTAGCCAGCAATAGATCTCAGTATTTCCATCATTATAGATACTGTAGTATTTTATTTTCAATTTATTATAAATTCTTTGCAAAAATCGCATTATTCTTTTATTGCACAAAAACCCAAAAACAGTCAAAAAACCAAAAACTTCAGAAAAACAAACAAAACAGTCAGATTTGAGAAACAGGGGAAACTAGGGTTTCTACATATTTGTATTTTTCAAGTAAGCTATTTTATAAAAGTCACTTTAACTTAAGTGAAGAGATCAAGGGGTCATGCAAAAAGTACCTTGGAGCCTAGTGTTATAACTTAACGTTGTTTTTAAAAAGCAACAAAGGCAAATATATTTCCTCATGTCTTGGATGCCCAATGGAGGTATAAGGTAATTTTTAATATTTTGATAAAGTGCCCATGAGAAGGGGGTCGGTTTTTCGAGGGAATGGGAATTCAAAATGTTTTCCCTAATTTCTTCTTGACTCTTTAAAAGCTCATTTTTGGGCCTCATTTGCATATGGATGAGTTGATGACATAACAAGACGCTGCTGGATTATTTCCAGAATATTGCTGCTGGTTGTTGAGTACAAAATCCCTCATCATTTGGAGCTGGTTTCAGTGGTGAGAGACCCACCCTGGCTGGATTTGGCGTGGTTCTATCGCAGGAATCATCTAGAGCTTCACAGAGTTTCAAATTTTCAGTATTTTGGAGAGGGATGATGAAGATTTTCAAGTATTTTTGAAGTGGATTTTTGGTATTTGGTGTGTTGGGTTATTGGCTCCATTTTGGTTGTGGTTTGGTGTTGATTAGGGACTGTTTCAGAAGTCTGAAAGCTGTTTATATGAAATCTGGAAACAACTTTTGCCAGGGTCTGAAGTTCAAAAATAGTTCTTAACTCCGTGGACCCTTGAAAGTTCGTTTTGGGTATTTCACCATTGGATGCCTCTCCAAGGTGTCCCATTTCAAGTATTTGTTTGTATTTTTTGATTGAAACCTGATTTTAAGGCAAATCGCCCTATCTAAGAGGCCACCCTTATTTGGAGGTTTTTTGGGTTATTTCGGCCTGCTGTTGTATAGGCCATCTTCTGCATTATTTCAGAGTTGGAGAGGCTGATAAAGGGCATAGAAATCTAGGGTATTCATTGGCTTTCATGCATGTGTTGTTTGATGCAAGTTTGAAGTGTTTTTGCTGCTGTTAG
>VDFB02273169.1:0-42724 GCA_007258455.2 Sequoia sempervirens | reverse complement strand
TGTGCTCGAAGCTGATCAAAAAGATAGGCACCTTAGTTCTTAGTTTACTTTCTTTCAACACCATCAACAAGAGGGAGCTTCCCCTCCTAATTTGAAGAGCAGTTTATCTGTGCATAGCTGTCTGTTTCAAATACGCATTCCAGAGGTGCGAATTTAAACGCCAACACAAATAAGACAAAATTTGTCTTATTTAAAAAGGGGAGATACTTTGTCTTATTCACATCAAAAGAAGAATGTGTAAATACAACAATCCCTAATAAAGAGGTAACGACAGAGATAATGAAGGAAAGAAATCAGAATAAGGGAATGGATATTTTTCAGAATATAAGGATATGAGCAAAGAAATGCAATTCTGGTTTGTGCTAAAGTTAGTTATATATTAATAAAACTAAATATACACACACGTGTGTGTGTGTGTGTAGATGTGTGAATTATATGCGAATATACAATAATGATGCTTGCAGCAATTATTAAGCTTTATATGTAATTATGATATTTTAATAGGCATGGATAGTAGATTCTTATCTGCTTGATCAACAATAACGATATCTTCTACGTGTGAAGAACAAATCGATTGGAAATAAAGGGATTAAATCAAGTCAAGGTACTCTCTAAATCCATTGTTGCTTGAGAAATTGGTAATTTGGGTTAAAATTAGTATACTCCCAAAAGGGGACATTACAACATTCCCTTGGTAGGTCATCAAGGTTACTTTTAAGACATACTGGCAGGTTAGGGAGATGTTCTCTTGGAAGGGCCTCAAGGATGATGTATTGTGGTATGTGAGGGAGTGTGCGACTTGTCAGCATAACAAGTTAGAGCATTCACATCCGACCAGCTTGTTGTAGCCATTACCCATTCTTGAGTAGAAGTGGTAGAGCATTTAGATGTACTTCATCACCAGTTTACCCAAGGTTCATGGTAGAGACTGCATTTATGTGGTAGTAGATTGGCTAACTAAATATGCTCACTTCTTTTCTATTTCTTCTAAGTACAAGGCACCTTAGGTGGTAGTGTTGTTTTTCAGAGAGGTTTTCAGACTTCATGGGTTGCCTGTTAGTTTTAGGATCAGAAATTAAATAAGCAGATTGTTGTACCCAAAACCAAATTTTTTGCTTCACTAAGGCATTTTGCTTAATTGAGTCTTAATCTTGTTAAAGTGTTGTCAAATGGTCGTTTTTGGGGTTTTCAAATATGGAGTTGGTGTCAGTGTCATGTCAGTCTGTTACTGAAAAGATTTAAGAAAAGTGAAAATCTGAACGGAATCATTAAAATTTTCTATCTCTGGAGAAGGAAGCACTTTCTTAAATGGGCGCCCTATCTTTTAGGGGTCCAGATCCTGTTTTTAGGGTTTGTCACCTCCAGCAGACATTCGTTCGGCATCACGTCAGCTTCGCAGTAAGCTATCAAGCCTATCAAACGGACCTGTTTCGAGCAAGTTGTGGTGAATACATTGCAAAACAAGGCGAAGGTGAGAATTGGCTAACACTGGTAAAAAGCGCAGCTTTTGGGAATGGCGCCTATCTTTTTGAGGTGCCAAATGAAGGTTTTTGGCTAAATGCCACCCAAGATGTTTATCTCACTTCTTGTTCGAGATTCGCGACGCATCCGTCAGCGGGTGAATCTGAGTTGCTGAAGTGCCTGAACTTGAGGTCAAACGTAGGGTTAAATCTTAGTCAGAACGTCAGAAGAAAAAGCAAAAGAGCACATTTTGGGAAAGGCGCCCAAGCTTTTCAAGCCTTTAATGCTTTCTTTCTGATGATACCAGATATTCAATGTGTCCGTATTATGCTCAGCTTTCCGTTGCCTGTCTCCGTCAGTTCGTGAGATGCCTCGGCAGCTTGCAGTCAAGGTTTTTGTGATATTCTAGCCAGTTCCTGAAATGGCCAAGTCTGGGATGAAAAGAGCAGCTTTTCAAAAAGGCGCCCTAGTTTTTCACCCCTCAGATGTTGTTTTCTTGGGAAATGTGCCTTTGCAGCTATTGTGCAGAATGATGTCAGCTACACAGTGAACCTGAGTTCCAGTCCTGAAAGTTAAGAAAATGAAAGTTATGGAGGATTTATTTTTCCCTTCGTACGAAATGCAGAAGTCAAAATTTGACTAAGTCTGGTAAAAAGCGCAGCTTTTGGAAAAGGCGCTTGGATTTTTGAGCCTTCAGATGACAGTTTTATGACGTATAGTCTCAAGATATCTTTTGATCAGTTTTTACTCAGCCCTGCAATGCACCTGTCAGCCAGCCAATCGGAGAAGTCAGTCAACCAGTGTCAGAGGATGAACAGAGGTCCCGACAGAGGTTTTAGCTTAAATTTTCATCAAATTTGGCTAAGTCTGGAATTCGCTTGAGAGTTCAAAGTTGAATTTTCGAAAGTGAGTTGAATGGACGCCTTAACTGGAGTTCTGACTGCAGTTAGACTGAACGATTTCTGGGTTGTTATCTTCAGTTCATATATTGGCATGTGGAGTGATCTTTCGGTTTGCATGTCGAGTTAACTAGTTTGCATGTTCAGTTAACTACCTTGCATGTCGAGTTAACTTGATTGCATGTTCACTTAACTGAAGATTATCACTGAATGTCAACTGAAGTTTACATGCATGGCGATTTTGGTTGCAATTGTGAAGATTTTAGTGAAGATGGCGCTTCATCAAATGTCAACTGAAGTTCAAAAGGGACGAATTGAATGGTGAAGCATATTTTAGTGAAGTATGGCGAATTTGCATGTTAACTGAAGTCATGAAAAGGTCGCCATATTTAAGGTTAAATAGTGAAGCATAGTTTTGTGAAGCTACGCACTTTTTAAGGATGGCAACTGTAGTTCCAAAAGGGTTGCTATATTTAGATTTTATATTGAAGCATAAATGTGAAGTTGGCGCATTCTTGAAGGCCAACTGAAGTCCCAAAAGGGTCGCTATTTTTAGAATATTTATTGCATGAAGATGGCGAACTTCTCATTTCAATTATGAATGTTAACTGAAGTTATCAAAAGGCACGCCTTAGGTTAAATGTGTGAATTTAAAGCAAGGTTGAAGATGGCGAACTTGATAAGATTGTTAACTGAAGCTAAAATCGCATGGTTGAGTTGAACTGAAGACTGGTAAAGCAAACCCTAATGCATGACCATTTATTTAGCTTGTTCGAGTTTCAGTTAACTATGATGGGGTCCAATTAGAAGCCAAGCGCATTTTTCAAGCATTCTTTGCTTAGTGCGAATTTTCTATGATGAAAATCTATATATTTCAAGCATGGCGTCCATTATTTCATCATCTTTTGCTCTGAAGCTCTTATTCTTTTTGAGCGACCAGCAAGCTTAAGGTGATTCAGGTGTCCGTTTTCAGCATTCTTCGAAGCAACGAGTTCAGATTGTTCAAAGGAAGTCAATTCTAGACTTTATTTTCACTTTGCATGCAGGTTTTGTCAAAGATTCGAAGAAGAAATTTGCAGATTTTTCAGAAGCAGACAAGCAAAACTTTCTATCTTCTGTCTTATTTCTTCTATTTCTCACCTTAGGTACTTTCTTCGCATGTCAAAGAAATTCAAATACACATTCAGAATCTGATCATCAGGGTTCGCATATTTCAGCATTTGCAGCAAGACCCACGTCTTAGATTTTTTCGAGAAAATCGCCCCTTGCCTTCATTCTGAAGCTCTGTGCCTTTTTCCGAGAATCTCTTTGCATGTGGGCTTAAATCACATTTTTTCAAGAATCTAGCTATCTGGGTTTGTTCAGAATTCAGTTGTGCACAAAACCCATGTTCCAGAAAAACTTCGAAAATTTCTTCTGTCAGAGGCTATTTTTAGCTTTGTCCAGAGGTTTTCAGAAAGTTCTCCAAATATATTCGACTTTACAGTCAAAAGTCATCATTTTCAAAATGCAGTTCAACCTTATTGATTACAAGGTGAAATCAGCCCTTACACATAATTTCATCAAAACGACAGATACAGACCTGAATCATGTTTATCCAGTGGTCAATTTGAGCAGTTTGGAGAATGTTAGCAGCAATTCGATGAAGAATCTTGAGCGTTCTGGGTTGCTGGCAGCGGCATCCATTCCTGTTTCTATCTTCGATCTTGAGTTTGTACTTGCTTGCATCAAGCATTATGACTCGTCTTCACGACAGATCAGATCAGTAGATGGAAGGGTTGTTTGCAGTCTCAATCCGAAGGACATAGAGAAATGTTTTGTTATTCCTCCTCGTTCAGATAACTTCACTGTGGTTCTTGAGGCTTGTGAGAAGATATGGAATGCTGATCAACAACGTTCACAGAGAAAAGTTGCTCAGAAATGGTTAACAGTGCAGAAGACTAATTTGCCTAAGAAGGTTGGTCGTGGAGAATTCAAAGAGGAAGTTGCTGTTTTGATAACTTTACTTAACCGAGTTACTGGTCAATCAGATGCTAGCACTTTCCGTTCATGGATGTTTTACTTGATTACCAGAATTCTTGATGGTACAGAGCGTTTTGATTGGGCTATGTTGATTAGTGATTGTTTACATCAGCAAATTACTAACTTTCTCAAGTATCACGAGTTTCATATGATATCCTATTTGGTCTACTTGGTTGCATTTCAAGGTAGCTACAGGTTTCTTAAAACCAATGGCACTTTCAGTGTTCAGCGTGTTCATGAGTATTATCCTCAGTTGGAGTTTTCTCAATCCGAGCAGGACTTCCAAGCAGTGAATGATCATTTTTCCATGAGAACCGTGAGAGATCTTGATGATGAGATGCACATTCGTATTTCCGCCGAGGCCAAATCAGCGATGGAAACTTGGGCGGATTGGTTTATCCAGTTTCCTACTTTCACATACCTTCGTGTTTATGGATATGTTGGAGAGCCCCTGATGTTACCAAGATACCCTTCAGATAAGCTCATTTTTATGGAGTTCCTCAGACAGATGCAGCACGTTCATTTCTTTCTTCGTAGTCGTCATAAGACTGCAGCTAATTTTCCATTCACATTGGGAATTTTCACATGTGATGCTGCAACAGATGCCAGGCATATGTCTACTGAGATTGAAAGGTTCAAACTCAAGCCTTATACTGAGAGGCGTTCCTATGATCCTCTTGGACATTATGCAAATCGGTTAGAGCGAGGGATTGCACATGCGCCAACACTTGAAGATTTCTGGGCAAATTGTGAAGATGAATTCGAGGTCCGTCGTCGTCACTACTGTAGACTCACTATTGGTCAGCTCTCTGATTACCTATCAGAAGATGTTGATGGTCTATCCGATGATGATGGAGAAGTTCTTCTCAATTCTTATGTTAAGGATCAAGTTGCTCGGCAGCCACTTCGCTCACCTGATTGGTATGCCAAGGAGAATACTTCTATCGAAGAGGTTTCCAGATCAGTTATCAAGACTAGCAAGTTATTCTTGGAGAGCAAACGGACACGGAAGTCAGTTCCTGTAGCAGAGCGCCAAAGGGTTTCTCTTCGTTGCCTTCTACTTCTAGAGCAAGACCTAGAGTCAAGGCCATTATTATACCTCCTGAAGGGGTTAGACTTAGTGGAAACACGGGGAAAAGGGCTACTGGTAAAAGGAAGCAGAAACAAATTGAACATGTTCCTGAGGTTCCAGTAGAGACAGTCATTCAGGCTGAGCCTCACGTTTCACCTCCTAGTTCGCCTAACGTGCAGCCCATTGACATAGATTCTGAGCCGGAGACACCAATTCAGGCTGGATCGGAGACACCTGAACCACCACAGGTTGATACATCAGGGACAGTCTCTCCGCGAATTGAGAATATTGTTCAGTCTTGTTGGCTCGAGAAGTCTTTAGGGAGACAGAGGCGTGAACCATCATACAACCTTGATTTATCTGAGTTCGGTGAACCTTATCAGAGAAGGTCAAACAAGAAGATAAAGAAACAGGTGCACATTGAGAAGACTCCTGAATCCGAAATTGTTATTGAAGTTGCCGTTCCTCCAGAGGGTAAAAGCTTAGATGAAGTCGAAGTTGGTGACTTTACATTCACTAAGGCTAATCTTGGCAGGACTACACGAGAGACAGATGTATCTCTTCTTAAGATTGTTACCAATAATCTTGAAGAGCGTATCACCAAAGATGGAGAAGATAAGGCATTACTTAAAGCTGAAATTGGTCAACTTCGTCGATACATTTCTGATCTTGTTCATGGGAATTCGAGTAGAGCACCTGTTCTTCCTCAGCATACACCTGCAGAACAACAAAAATTGGATCAGTTGGTTAGTCATGGCAGACTTTTAGACAACTGGATTGATAATTTAGTTGCTGCTGGTAAAACTCTTCTTGCAGATCTGTATCAGTTGAGAAGTGATGCGCATAAACTCCGTCAGGGTGTTCAGTCGCTTGAGATTGCAGTTGCAGAGAACTTGGCAAAGGATCGTGTTCTGGTATCTCAGTTATCAGTTGCATATGATGCCTTGGAGATTGTTGAGGACCAAGACAAAGTTTTTATTTGGAGAGAGCAGCACCTTCTCAGGACAGAAATATGTGAGAAGATCTCTACTAAATTGTTTTCACTCGAGGATGATGTGGTTGGAGTACTTGCACTGGTCAGTGGCTTCGTTGTTCAGATTCCGTGTCATTATCTTCTGGAAGATGGCACGTATGTTGAGTTGGATAAAGTTCAAGCAGAGTTCAAGAAGCTGATTCGTGACAGCCTTGAAGGTGAACCTATGGCGCCCAAATTAGAGAATATTTCAGTAATTGCAGCCAGTTTCAGAAAGGCGACTGAGGAGTGTAAAGATGGCATGCACACAATCACAGAAAGTGGCAGAGAACTAAAGAAACAGACTGTTGTTTTGAACAGCATCAAAGTACCAGATGACAGAGAGATCGATGAGTTCTTGGTCGAAGTGTTAGACGGAGTTGACATGGAGTGATCTGCCAGTTCGAAGTGCAGTTAATTTCAAGGGTTGAGTCCTGAGCAGCAGTTAACTTGACTTCCAGTCTTCAGTTCACTTGCTGACTTAACACATGCTTATCTCATCCTTGGAATTATCAACACAGAAGTTAGGGTTAGGGTTTCCAGTTAACTGAAGGTAGTGTCCGATTAACTTTGCTTTAAATAGGGCGTGCATGCTTGCACATGGTCCATTTAGGTTATTTATTACCCGATTAGCGATGGTAGCTTTCCGTTAAGCGTATAGTTTACTTCATTAGGGTTTGGTAATAACTTGCATGCATTGCAAGACTGTAGTGAACTCAAGGTGATTTTAGGGTTACCTACACCTTGATGTATATAAATAAGAGCTTTTGCTCATTTGTAATTAACTTTTGCTTGAGAGAGAAATATATGCTGCGCCTACCTTGCCCTCAATATTGCTCTTTTGGTATTTGTTCATGCGTCTTTGCTATTATAGTTAATTGTTATGCCACATAGGGTTTCATGCAATTGTGATAGTGGATTCTTTCCATAGTTTAGATAAATCTGTCTTGTGAATCTTTTGTCATTATTGATCAAGCGTTATGCCACATAGGGTTTCGTGAGATTGTGATGATAAATCTGTTTTGAGAAGTCTTTACTGTTATGATCAAGTGTTATGCCACATAGGGTTCCATAAGATTGTCATGGTAAATACTTCCCTTAGTTTAGATAAATCTGTTTTGTGAATCTTTTATCATTTTAATCGAGTGTTATGCCACATAGGGTTTCATAAGATTGTGATGATAAATCTGTTTTGCGAGTCTTTACTATTATAATCAAGTGTTATGCCACATAGGGTTTCATAAGATTATCATGGTAAATTCTTAAATCTGTTTTGTGCCAATAGACTTGTTCAGATTGAGATAATAGTTGCGCCACCTTGCCTTCAAGTAGAGAATCTAAACACGTTTATCGTCTGATAGTCATAACCTTGCTCCGTTTTCTCATGCTCTGTTTTCTTGAGGGAACTGGATAGAATTTAAGTTATTAAGTTTAGTTGTAGTTAGTGAATCTGCGAAACCAGAGAAAACTCAGCTGCAACGTATTAGTTTTCAAGAAAGCCTTGTACCTCTACAGCTGAAACAAAAAGACAGGAATTAGTTTAGTTTATTTCCCTTTGCAGCTATTTTTGTAAAGCACAACGAGGGAGCTTCCCCTCCTAATTTGAAGAGCACTCATTGCGTAGTGTACATAGGCTGTTCGTAGCAACTCTTACTCCAGAGGTGTTAGTTGTTACGCCAACACAGATATAGAACAATTTTAAACAATTTGACACAACATATACCCTAGGAAAACCCTCCAACTTGAGGGAGAAAAACCCAACATCAATATATCTCTTATATTTTGAATAATGAAGGCAATTCGCTTTTACAATGAGGCCAAATACCAGGCCGAATCAAACAGCACCACACTTGATGCAATCTCAAACAATAATATCAAACTTCTTCAATGAATCGATTTGCTAAATGTAAGAGTCGACTTCTTGCTAAGATGCGAACTTGAACAAAGATGAATGAATATGAAATGATGGAGAGTGAGCGCCTATATATACAATTCGATGAGGTAATAGCTAATCAACACATCCCTTCAAGGATGAAAGGTCGGCCACCAATGAATGGTTGTGTCTCACATGAAAGGTGGCGAATATCAAGATGAAGTCGACCACATTAATAAAATATTATTTAATGTTTAAGTGAAGCGCCTCTTCACAAAAATGTCTCCAATAAATAAATAGTCGTAGGCTATATTTAATTTATTGCTTTATTAAAATCGCCACTGGAAGTATGAGTTTATTAAAATCGCCACTGGAAGTATGAGGCCCGCGGCTACACATCAACATTGCCAAGGTAGTGGCAGGGATAGTAGGTTCCTGAATGCTTTTTGGTAGGAGCTATTTAGATTAGTAGGTACAGAGTTGACTTCGAGCACGAGTTACCACCATCAGACATATGGCCAAATTGAGATTGTGAATAAGTGGGTTGAGGGATATCTACGTAATTATGTTTCTGGACAACAAAAGGCGTGGATTAAGTGGTTACACTTGGGGGAGCATTTCTATAACACCACTTACCACATGTCGATCGGTATGACACTCTTTCGTGCATTGTATGGATATGATGCACCATCATTTCTGGATTTGGATTTTGGAGATATTAGGGCTCCTAAAGCCAAGGACTGGATACAAGATAGCCAATACATTCTTAAGGCTCTTAAGGAAAATTTACAGGTGGCATAGAATCAATAGAAGACCTACGCAGACAGACACAGGGTTGAGCATAGTTTTGAGGTGGGAGATCTAGTTTTCCTATGATTGCAGCCCTACAAGTAGTCTTTGCTGAAGAGAAGCAGTGCAAAAAAGCTCAAGCCACGGTTTCATGGCCCTTACAGGATCACCAGGCATGTGGGGGAAGTAGCCTATGAGTTGGATTTTCCAAAGAATAGAAAAATTCACAATATGTTTCATGTTTCATGCCTCAATAAGGCACTGGGGCAGCAGGTTACTTCGTCACCAAAGTTGCCTCTGTTAGATGAGGAGGGACACTTGGTTCTAGTTCTAGAGGAGATAGTAGATACCCGGGAGAGGCAATTGAAGAACAAGGTGATTAAGGAGTATCTGATTAGTGTAAGGAAGCGAAGGTTGTGAAACAACTTCCTACACTAATCTTGAGAGGAGAATAATGCAAAACTTTTACAGATCTTTAACAATTACATAAACTTAAATAGAAATAAACATAAATATCGTGCATACCACAACACAGTGATTTATGTGGGGAAAACCCTTTTGAGAGAAAAATCCCACACTCCAAAAGCCGCCCAATATATTATTCAGTAAATCACAAAGATCACAATATACTTGTAGAGCAAGCTTCTCACAAGAGTATCACCACTCAAAGATCAAAAGACAACACGACTGCTATCAGACTCTCAAAAACCATCACAATCTCTACTGCAGTTGTAATACAATGCCCTCATAAAATAGAGTTACATTCTAGGGAGAGACAAGCCAACAAAATATTTGCCATTAGATCTAAAACCTAATAACGAACGGTCTAGATTTACAATAATATCCTTTATTTAATGTATGTCGGTCATTCTAGAAGTTTCCTGAAAAAGTTAACATGCTCACATTTCACTCCGTGCTGCCATTGTATACACCTATCAATGTAACTAGGAAACATATATATAAATATATATACATCCTATCGACAATAAACCGTATATAATTGCAACGTTGAGACACATTTTCCCAACAAATCTCCCATTTTTCAAACACCTTGCAAGAGCAACGTGAGGGTGTAAACATCGTCTCTTTAATTGCTAGGGGCCGAAAGGCCCATAGTCCCTGAACACCATCTGAACTTCTCTGTGCTCACTGGCTTAGTTAAAGAATCAACAACATTCATCAAAGTCTCTGCCTTAACCAGCTTCACCCTACCATCTTTGACCATATCTCTAACAAAATGATATTGTACATCAATGTGCTTGGTCCTGGCATGAAATGTCGAGTTCTTGGCTAGACATATTGCACTCTGACTGTCACAATAAATTGTTATTGCACCTTTTTTTATAACAATATCTAAACACAATCTCTCAAGCCAAATGGATTCTTTACAAGCATGAGTAGCTGCCATATACTGTGCTTCAGTAGTGGACAAAGCAACCACAGCCTGCCGCTTACTCATCCAACTAATTGCACCACCAAATAAAGTAAACGCATAAGCATTGGTGGATTTTCTGCTATCAACATCACTTGCCCAGTATGAATCCACATAACCATGAATATCAAGGGAAATCTCGTCTTCAGTCATATTACTATGATAACATAAGGAGTAATCTAAGGTACCATGTAAATATCTGAAGACTCTTTTAACTGCATCCCAATGAACTCTACCGGGATTATACATATATCTGGAAAGAACTCCCACTGCTTGGGCAATGTCCAGTCTAGTACAACTATAGCATACATTAAACTTCCAACTGCACTTTGGTAAGGCACTCTGCTCATGTCTTCCATCTCCGATGGGGATGTTGAACAATCTGAAATAGATAACTTTGTTCCAACTGAAACAGGAACACACAATGGTCTACAATCCTGCATATCAAACCTCTGTAAAATTGAATTCACATACTTTGGCCAAGCCATAGCTTTTTGTTCACTCTATCTCTTTTAATTTCCATCCCAAAAATGTGTTTAGCTGCACCAAGATCTTTCATTTCAAATTTAGTAGCAAGTTGAGATTTTAGTTCTAAAATCACACCTTTCCCTCTACCAATAAATAACATATCATCAACATATAATGCAATAAACAGGAAACGATCACCATCAGTTTTATAATAAACACAATGATCTAATTTAGAACGCTCAAATCCCAAACTCAACAAATATGTGTTAAATTTCTGGTACCACATCCTAGGACTCTATTTTAAACCATACAAAGATTTCTTCAATTTGCAAACCAATTTACTTTTACCTTTCACCACGCAGTGCTTTGGCTGTGTCATATAAATATCCTCCTCCAAATCACCATAAAAAGCAGTTTTCACATCCATTTGCTCAACCTCTAAATCATAAGCAGCAGGAATTGAAAGCAAAAATCTAATGGATGTCATTTTTGCAACAGGAGAAAATATCTCACCATAATCAAAACCATCAACTTGAGAGTAACCCTTCGCAACCAACCTTGCTTTGTATTTCTCAATACTTCCATCTAAACGAATCTTTTTCTTGAACACCCATTTACAACCAACAAGTTTTCGTCTTTCAGGCAATGGTACAAGATCCCATGTATCATTCTTTTTCAAAGATACCATTTCTTCATCCATAGCAATCTTCCAAGATTCTGCATCATTCATACCTAGTGCCTCTTCTACAGATCTAGGTTCATCCATGTTAGTATTCAAAGCAAAAATACATCTCCAATCATCAGCTGAATACCTTTCAGGTGGTTGTCTATGTCTTGTAGACCTACAAACAAGTTGAGTTGGAGGTTCTTCCTCCTCTTTTGAAGATCTAGAGCTAGATGAGCTCTCAAATTCATGTCTATCCTTGGGCCTCAATTCAACTTTCTTAGGTGTTGAAAGAAATTGAATCACATCTTCTTGTTTACTTTGTTCAGGCTACAATGTAATAGAAGAAGGCTTAGTTTATTTAAAAATAACACTTCTACTATGTATTACCTTCTCCGCAACAGGATCCCAAAGCTTGTATCCTTTCACACCATAACTATATCCGATGAAGATACATTTCACAGTCTTGTTCTCCAACTTTGTTCGCTTCTCCTTTGGCACACGTGCATATGCCTCGCAACCAAAAACTCTAAAATGTCTTAACGAAGGGTTGTGACCCGACCATGCCTCTATAGGCGTCTTATCAACAAGAGCTGATGTAGGAGGCCTGATAATCAAGTAACAGGCAGTGGCAATAGCTTCAGCCCAAAACCTTTGTTCTAAACCAGCACCACTCAACATACTCCTAGCCTTCTCCATCAGTGTCCTATTCATTCTTTCGACAACTCCATTCTGTTGTGGAGAATACAGAGTTGTCTTCTATCTATGAATACCACAATCTTTACAAAATTTATCAAAATCATTAGAGCAAAATTTACCGCCATTATCAGTCCTCAAACATTTTATTTTCTTTCCAGTCTGCAACTCAGACATTGCTTTAAATTCTTTAAATCGACTGAAAACTTCAAATTTGCTCTTTAGGAAATATAACCATGTCCTACTATAATCATCAATAAATGAAACATAATATGTGAATTTACCAATCGAAGAAACATCTATAGGACCAAACACATCAGAATGAATAAGATCCAATACACCACAAGATTTATGAGAACTTGAGTAAAACTGAATGCGGTTTTGTTTTCCATAAATGCAATGCTCACAGAAATCAAATTCAAGATAAAAATTAGATAGACCTTCAACAAGGTTTTTATTTTTCAAGGTCCTTAGATCCTTTTCTCCAATATAGCCAAGTCTTTGGTGCCATAACATAGTTTTCTCTGCATGTAACTTTGACTTAGAAGAAAGAACACCCTTGGGTACCCAAAAGCCATGACCATCTGTTGAAGGTAAAGCCATCACTTCTTCCATAGACTTGTTTTTCACAAAGGTACTATTGCACTCAACAATGCATGCATCAAGCTTATACAATGTGCCATATCTGACACCTCTAGCAATCACCATAGCACCTTTGACCATCTTGCATCTTGCATTAAAAAATACTACCTGCACACCTGCATCTATTAGTTTGCTCACAAATAACAAATTTCGTGCTAATCTAGGGATATGCAACACACCATTAATCCTTTTTATTCTACTATCAGGAAATTGATTTTAACTTTACCATGGCCAAGAATGTCTAAATGAGAATCATCAGCCAAGTACACCTTACCTCCATCAAATTCTTCATATTCACAAAACCAATCTCTATTAAAGGTCATATGGAAAGATGCACTTGAGTCAATTAACCATGCATCATTACCTGCACGAGTTGCCAAAGTTGCAATGAATGCGTTGCCATCTTCCTTCTCAGACTCAGAATCAAAATTAGCTTTCTTATTTTTCTTCTTTGCATTCCTTACTGTAAGAACCCCAACTGGTTCAATCACTGAACTCACTATCAGCTGCAACTGTGCTTGATTGTTTGTAATTTGTTTTTTTTGTTTTATTATTTTTTTCTGATTTTTTGTGCTTTGAGGGTTTTGACATAAAAAGCAAACTACTTCTAATACACTGATTATAAGGAAGAGATATTGCAATGATAGGCAACTATATTGAATGCAAACAAATACTCATTCTTACAATGGAAAACTATAACTTTATTTGAATGCTTATACAAAAACAACTGTAACTAATAGGAAACCTGATATAAATGCCCAAACTGCAGATCCGAGTACTGTAGCGCACTATTCACGGGTACTATAGCGCACCGTTCACGCACTGTTCACAAGTACTGTTCACGCACTGTTCACGAGTACTGTTCACGCACTATTCATGGGTACTGTAGCAGAAAATAAACCTTTGAAAATAATCCCTTGCAATCTGAAAATAATCTGCAATGAAAACCCCTATAAATTTCTGAATCTTCCTCACAACTGCTGAAGCACAAATTAGAGTCTCTGTATGGAACTCTCTGGATACCAAATTCGCTGGATATTTCACCAGTTCAAATGGAGACTCACAGAAGAAACTACGTTCTTCAATGGCAATGGCTGAAACCCTTCTCAGAGCATAAAAATCTGTTTTCAAAATGATAGCAATAACAATGGATACCTCATTCTTCATTTCTCAAGCAAATATATGCCTCCAAAAACCCTAATCGAAATTCCTCTTCAAGGCTGCGATTTTTTTAATGAAATAACATTAAATAAAATCATTAACATTTAATTGAATTAAACTTAGGGAAAGCTTTTAATAATTCTCCTCCAAAATAAAATACTCAATTGGCCCCATTCGATGTGTTATAAACCCATCACTTAAGTGATTTAAATATAAAGTCAATTTAACTTTATATTTAATCATTAATCATTAAACATGCTGGAATTCACTGAAATAATCATAACTCTCTCAATATTGAGAATCTGGCCAAACCGTCTGAAACTGGAGTCCAAGAAATTATTTCCCAAGTGCCTGAAAAGACATGCTAAAAATAGCAAGAATCACTCAAATGAAGCCTAAATCAAACTCTCTAAGCTCAAACCAACCACTGAACTCTGAGAAAGCCAAAAACACTGAACAACCCAAACCTCCTGTGTCCAAACTGACCCCCCTATCCATCTATAATAGCCTACGAGGGTCCAATAATAGGCTAAACCACAACTAGACTAAAGTATCTAGCTAGAAGGGGACATCACACTTACGAACATGTCCAAGCTTACCGTAGTTCCAACAAATAACTTTGAATTTTCCAAGAGATTTAGATCTCCCCCTAGACTTGGATTTGTCATGCTTCTCATTCTTCTTGCCTTTTTCCTTAGGTCTTCCACAAACATTCAGGGCCTCCTTGGCAGTGATGGATACCTTCCTCCTCATCTCTTCAGAAAGCAAAGAACCCACCACATCCTCAATCTTCAAAATAACAAAAGTACTTCCAATAGCCATAACAAGAGAATCCCATGAATCAAGCAAAGAACAAAGCAGGATCTGATATTTCTCTTCCTCATCCATTTTAACACCAACTAATGTCAACTAAGCCACTAGCATATTGAATGCTTCTAGGTGGTTTGTAATTCGTCCACCCTCTTCCATTCTCAAGGAATACAACTTCCTCAAGAAAATCTTGTTCACTAAATATTTGGCTTGATACATCTCACCAAACTTCTTCCATAGTTTCTGTGCAGAGGTCTCGTCATGGACATTAATTAAAACAGAGTCTTCCAAGCACAATCTGATTAGACCCTTGGTTTTATGGTCCATAACATCATATTGAGCAGCCTAAGTAGAATCTGCGGGCCTTGAAACATTCTCATCAACAGCATCCCATAGATCTCAATCTATCAACAAATCCTCCATCTGTAACTTCTACATCTCAAAATTATTTCTAGAAAATTTCTCCACCTCTATTCTCCCTAATGAACTTGCCATCTGAAAATTCCTGCAACAAGATCACAAAGTGTCTTCTGCACAAGCTCCCACTCAAATCTGGATTAGTTCAAAAAACCCAACAACTCACAACTGAAACCAAAGGTGATCAAGCTCTGATACCACTTGTAAGGAAGCTAAGGTAGTAGGACAACTTCCTACACTAATCTTGAGAGAAGAACAATGCAAAACTTTTACAGATCTTTAACAGTTAAAAAAACTTAAGCAGAAATAAACATAAATATTATGCATACCACGATACAATGATTTACGTGGGGAAAACCCTTTCGGGAGAAAAACCCCACACTCCAAAAGCCGCTCAATATATTATTCAGTAAATCAAAAAGATTACAATATACGTGTAGAGCAAGCTTCTCACAGGAGTATCACCACTCAGAGATCAAGAGACAACACGATCGCTATCAGACTCTCAGAAATCATCACAATCTCTACCGCAATCGTAATACAACGCCCTCATAAAATAGAGTTACATTCTAGGGAAAGACAGGCCAACAAAATATCTGCCATTAGATCTAAAACCTAATAACGAACGGTCCATATTTACAATAATATCCTTTATTTAATGTATGTCGGCCATTCTAGAAGTTTCCTGAAAAAGTTAACATGCTCACATTTCGCTCCGTGCTACCATTGTATACACCTACCGGTGTAACTAGGAAACATATATATATAAATATATATGCATCCTATCAACAATAAATCATATCTAATTGCAAGGTTGAGACACATTTTCCCAACAATTAGGTGGCGAGACTTGCTAGTAGAGGACGCAACTTGGGAAGGAGAATAGATACTGCAACATCCCAATTTGCAATTTCTTGAGGGCAAGCAATCTTGGGAAAGGAGGATTGTAATGTCCCCTTCTCTATGATCACCCAGGGTGCTAATTTAGCCTATTTAATTCCCGTAAGCTAAAGGCGGGATAAGAGAATTCATTTATTTAATTATTTAATATTACCTGGCGGGAAAAGTAAAAATTAAAAAGCTAATGTTAAGTGATTAATTATGTTATAAAGTGACTTTAAGTGAAATATTAGAAGGTAACTTTATAAACTCACTTTATCATATTTGAGCGGGAAATTAAAGTGAGAAATATAAAAGGAGATTCGGAGGCTCATTTTCATTCATGCTTGATTCATTTCTCATTTTCATATTGGAGAGCTCTTGCAGCTTGGTCTTGGGGACAGGGAAACCCTAGGGCATTCGATTTCAGTGGTGAAACGAATCCACCCTAGTTGATTCGTGGAGGAGATCATACAGGTCTTCTATTGGAGCGATAAAGCAATTTTGTGAGTCTCTTTCAGAGACAATTTGGTGGAGAACGAACATATATTCAAGGTTGGAGTTTATAGCAAGGGTTTTAGTTGAGAAAATACCTATCTACTTGCTTGGGTGCTATCCTTTCTGAGTTGAAGCTACATATCCATCTTGATTGAGACATTTGGCTGCACATCTAATGGTAAAAAAATTGTGGGTTATTTCCAAGTCGTGGTCTTTGGTAGAAGGGCTCCATCTTGGGTCGACTGGTAATAACACTCTAGCTGGTCGACATAGTGCAAACAGTTGGTAATGTTTGCTACTGAGACGCTCAGAACGGGGAGAAAAGGCATGAGTTCTTGAAGAGTATCTTAGGCTGGGTGACCCACACTCACAAGCAATGTTACACCCCGGTTGTATAGCTACTATTGCATAGGGCAATTGATTGTAATGACTGAATCAATGTGATGAATAGAACATGTTGTTTCTTGTTATCAATATCAATGTGTCACCATTTAATGATTGTCTCATTTAAATGTTAGTTCTATTGATGTTATTCTTGATGGATATGCATGCAAAGTTATAGAGTAATGTTTATTCTAACTTTTAAGATGTTTTATGTATACTGTTATGTTGTGAACATATGACTCCCGTTAGCGTGTCATTGAATGCAAGTGTGCGAACCATTCCTCCAACCAAAGGAGAAATATCACTCGGGAGAGGAGCTTGGTCGGGTAAACAGTAACGAGAACCATTTGAGCATGCACACACGTCCCTTTGACTAAGTAAGCTAAGTCTGTTGGTTTGAAGTTATAGGTAAGTCATCCGTAGGCTTGTATGTTGACATTAGAAGTCTTGTCTACTTCTGAATGCATGTATAAGTAATGTTTATCTATGTATCTGTTTATGATATTATGATCATTATGATGATAACAATATTGGTTAGGAGGTGGGCATATATACATGTGTATAGTATATACACATATCCATAGGTATATCCATATCGATACAAGTGTATGATGGCAAATGGATATGCTCATATGAATGCATCGATACGATATACTTATATATACGTGAACATAGGGGAATATACATATTGGCATATATACATGTATATATACCCACAACCTAAGATATGTGTGGATATTAATAATATTAAATTATTATTTGCTGACAATTTATATATATAAATATATATGTATGTACATATCAAATTACGATATGATTACAGGATGACATATATATATATATGTTTATATATGTAAACATAAATATATTATATATTATGGAAATATATATATAAATATATTAAAGTAAAATAATATATATGTATGTATGTATGTATGTATATGTATTAAATTGTTACTCTAAAATATTTATATATATATATAATATATAATATATAATGAGTTTATTATATTTTTAAATCTCATTGTTGGAAAATCAAATTAAATTAAATTCCACTTGAGTTTATATTTTAATCAAACTCTCAATTTATGAAAATCGATTAATTTTCTAAATTGCTCTCCAAAGAGGAAATCGACTTATTTCCTTAAGAGATAAATATCTGTCACAAATAGTGGAATCAGACTTCTTCAATACTCAAATTATTTAAATCATGCTTTTGAATCGAAACTTTGGAATATGAGAAGGATGGAATATTTCAATGAGAACTATATTAAAACTTTTGAAAGCAAAATAAAATGGCGTGAGAAGAATACGCGCACGGGCTGAGTCGCGCGGGGCAAAAGACCAGGTCTAAGAATGCAACGCACCCATGAATGTTGTCATCTGAACCACGAATTTAGTCAAAGTGGAGAGCGAGTAACCTTGACCATTTCAGGGAATGGAATCATCAAACAGATTGCTGCATTAGCACCATTGTTGGAGACACGCCTGGAAGTGTCGATTCACCATTTTGGACATCTGCAAACGGTTGAAACATTCTTTGTGTTGCTGGAAGTCGACTCACCACTTTTAAGTTGTGTATGAGTGTGGAAATCCGCCACTATCAAAGTTGAAAAGTTCAAATGCAGTTCTGGCAGATTACATACCATGGAAGAAGGAATTTGATGGGGTTTTGGCTCTATAAATAGCCACCCTATTTACTCTTTGTCCATCAATCTATACTTGCTCATTGCTTACACATTTTTCATTGTTCATCATTCCTTACGATTTCACTTCTGATTTAGTTGCTTAATTCTGGAAAATTATCTTGAGAAGCATACTTTCCTGTAGATCACCATTCTGATTTTCTGTGAAACACACAATTTTGAGAAGAGGAACTTAGTTCACCATCATTGAATCATCTGTGTTATTTATTTCCATTCAGCTATGACCATTAACAGACTGAATACTCTTTATTAGAGGCATATTTCTGAGTAACAAAGATAGCTAATTGCGAGTAAATTCTGAGAGAGAAAGGCAGCAATAGTGAAGGAATTAATCATTAAGTGCAGTGATAACAAGCTGAGACACCATCAATCAGAGGAAAGCTAAACATCAGGCATGAGATATTCTTCTACTGTCTTATTCTTTTCAAATGACTGAACTTTGTGTTTGCTCTTTGTGCATAGATAGAGAATTGTTTCTTTAACTGTATTATGTTGTGTGTGGAAAGGGATTTGTATTTGTGAAGTGCATTAGGTTATGCATCTAGTAAATAAACTGAGATAAGGGATAAAGATGCATGGTTGTTATGTTTTGTACTAAATGTATGATCTCCATATAAGGAGAGTATGAATGTGGATACGATTACATTAGTTATTATGTAATAGGAACGAATTGAAGGAAAAGTCAAGTAACTCCTATCAGCTTAAGTTATTAAGTTAACTTAGACAAGCTTGAGATTCTCCTAGGATAAAGATTTCCAGTATAGGAGGGATTATGTGAACTACTTGTTATGTTGATTTATTTCTAGTAGATTAGATTGTTGTAGGATAGTCTGGGATGATAGATAATCCAGTGAAAGACTAAGCCTATGCATAGTATAAGATAGTCTTACGTCAAATCAGCCCTGAGTAGTGTTTATGATAGATGACCTTCATTTGAAGTACTAAATGAGAATACTTTCGCCAAAGCAGTGCAAGGTACATCATCCACTTAGATTGTGCGATGCATGAGACTACACTGTCAGTTCATTGTGATCCCTTATACTAGTTCGAGATTGTGAAATAGCAAGGTTCTAGTTGTGTAGGACACAACACTATGCTCAGTTGGTAATCATTAACGGTGTTGTGAGTTTTTCACACATTGCCCCATCGGCAATGGGGAGCCCCAGTAGCCTGCTAGTTTTTAGGGTTTTGTCTCCTTGCAACGGTCACATGAGATCATTTTGTTAAGAGTTTCAGGTCAGTTTGCCGAGGGTTACCCGAGCCAAGTCAGTAACTCATGCTTAAATCAGTGCGTAGACGTCATGGAAGCGCTCAGAAGGCCCAGGAAACAAAGATCGCCTGTGAATTCGGCCAATTCTGACACTTCCTATTTTTTAGGGGAAATTTGCTTTTTTCGATTTTTCATTTTTAGCATTTTTGGGCCAAACAAGGTTCCCTATTTTTTAGGGTTTGCTTTTTCCATTTTTAGAAAGTTTCTATTTTTAGAAAATTTCTATTTTTAGAAAGTTTCTATATTTAGAAGGTCTCGAATTCCAAAAATGCACTCAGAAGTCCAAAAAAATCGAAAAATCACTCAGAAAATCAAATAGAAAATTGAAAAATTATTGAAAAATCTGGAAAAACAAGTCAAAAAGCATGAAAAATCAGACCCAAAAAGCATCAAATTCTGGAAAACCAGTTCAAGATCAATCAGATCTGAGGTCGAAATCACCAAAAATCAGCTCAAAAAAGATGAAATTCATGAAATAAATGGCTAAGTCTGAAATTCACCATGAAAGAAGGATGAAGGAAGATGTCTAGAAGCTGGTAAAGTCCGCCCAGCAGCAAAGAGGGAAGTCTAAGAACTAAGGAAGTCCGCCCAGCATCAAAGAGGATGATGCCAAAATCTTTTGAAGTCCGCCTTGCACATCCTAAAGTTCTCCAAAGTCCGCCATGACTCAAAGGGGAAGTGTCTAGACCCATCCAAAGTCCGCCCTTGCTTGTCCAAAGAACATCTAAAGTCCGCCATCTTGGAGGAAGCATATCCTAGACCCATCCAAAGTCCGCCATCCACAAGAAAGGAAATACAAAAAGGTTCTACAGTCCGCCCATGCATGTCCAAGCATCCTAGAAAGTCCGCCTTCACTTGGAAGATGCCTTGGAAAGTCCGCCTAGGCATGTGGAAGAAGAAAAAATCAAAATTTTCACTAAGTGTTGGTACCCAGAAAAGAGAATTTCGAAAATTTGCTAAGTGTGAGAGCCTAAAAAGGTGGAAAATCGATCTTGGGCTAAATATCATGACATTTCCAAGGGATAAAATGTTTAGCAAAGTGCCAAAGGGTTGGAAAGTCCGCCCTCACATATCCTAGAAGTCTTCAAAGTCCGCCATATTCAAAGAAGGGCGTCCAAGATGCTAATGAAGTCCGCCATACACTTGGAAGGGATTAGCAAGGTGTCAAAGAAGTCCACCATACTTGTCCAAGGTGCTAAGGAAGTCCGCCTAAACACATGAAGAGGAAAAAGAATGATTTTGCTAAGTGTTGGTGCCTAGTCCAAGGGAAAATTCGAATATTTGCCTAAGTATAGAGGCTAAAAGATGCAAAATGGAGATTTTGGCTAAGTATCATGACATTTTCGAGAAGCTAAGTGCTAAGATTGAAAGGACAAGTGCTAAAGAAGATTGGGATATGGCAAGAAATAAAATGAAGTGTGCCTAGCACAAAGGTGGAAGAGAAATTAAAATTGCCTAAGTATGGATGTCTGGAGAAAATGTTAAGAAATTGACAACTTTGGCTAGAGAAAAATGCAGAAGGTAAAGAGGTATGAAAGTTCGCCCTTGGCCAGAAGGAAGAAGAATTTGTCAAGCGTCAAAGAAATTCGCCCGATGAAGACATCCAGACAAGGATTTTGCCTAGAAAAATTCGACTGAGCAAGAGAAAATTTGACTTTGGTAGAACAAAATAGGCTCAGTGCAAGGGAAAAGTTGGCTATGGCAAAGAAAAATAGGGATCTGGCATAAAGTTTGTCGATGGAATGGCTTAAGTTTTGACTTGACTAGACGAAATTGAGAATAAAATTGGAAAATACACTTTTAGCCGAGAAAAATAAAAGGAAAATCGAAATAGCCATGGGTCCAAAACGAACGGGTTGGAATAAATTAAAATATTTTAATATTTTAATAATTTACTTCCAACTACTCGGAAATTTAAAATGCCTTGGACAAAATCGAATTTGCCAGACAAGAGTTGGAAGGAAATAAATTACGCCGGCCAGAGATAAAATCCAACAAGCAAAATTAAATTCGCCATGAATTTAATTAAATATTTAATGTTTTCTTTTAAAATTCGAAAAATCAAAGATAAACATTAAGCAAAAAAATTGAATTTTTGAAAATCAGTAAGATTTGCTTGGATAAGCTCGAGACTGATTCTTTTCGAAAAATAAAGGAAACCTGCCTGTTTGAATAAATGAAAACAAATCGAGATCGAGAGAGAAAATGGAAGTTGCTAAAACAAATCAAGCTCTTCAGCATTATAATGAGTTTCAGCAATTCATTTTTTCACACACAGCTGAAGAGAAATTTAATATCTCTCGGAATTCTCAGGCAATTGATTGTTCAGAAGGCAAGATCGAATTCTCCAGAGGGTGAAGTAATGTTATACTGAGGAAGAATTTTCGCGGGAAAGGAAGAGATTTATTTTTTTGAATTCTTCTGTGCAAGAGGGGCGCACTTCGTTAATTGATTTTTTGGAATAAAAATCAGAATTTAAATCTGATTTGCAGCCAGCAGTTCTTCATTGAGGTTTGATGTTCAATCAAATAAATTCGCCATTCTTCTTCTGTCGTTTCATATTGGCAAAAGTTCTGGCCAAAATTTTAACTTCGTCCAATTTACTTTCAACTTGCTTTTTCGCAGCAATTAATTATTTAACCAGCTGAAAGTAAATTTTCGAATCCAAAGCATGAGAATAAATTATTTGAAAAAGTCTTTGTATTAATGTTAATTTTATGACTGCAGGTTGAAGACCACGGTAGGCGAAGTCAAAAAAGCTAAAAATGAAGGTTGCCAACAAGGGTGCTCAACGGGAGACCAAAGTCATTTCAAAATGGAAGAATGTCGTAGACACCTATCTCGGACATGTCGACTTTGATGAGTTTAAGAAAAGAATGTATGGGCAGAATGGACTTCCCACGCCAATAGCCAGACGGATAGTCAGAAACGGGATATTTCAGGCAGCTGGATTCCCACCGGCAATGGATTGTGCAGAATTGATGGTGGAATGTGCTATCCACTATGATGCTCAGAAGAGGCAAATAATCGCACCTGATGGAAGAATCTTGGCACACTTGGGCGAAGTGGCAATCCAGGAGACCTTCGGCATCCCGAAACATTCACGGATGGTCTATAAGACCAAGGAAGAAGCCAAGAGGTTATATGATAGCAAACCAGAATTGTGCGCCACAATAGTTAACAAAGTATGGATGGACAAGCCTAAGCCATCAATCAAGAAGATGCCCAAAAGGCCTCGCCGGACAGATTTCAAGGAAGATTTTGGAGATATCATCCTGATGCTAAACATAATAGCCGGCAACCCGCAAGGCGCCTTTTTCGAGAGCTGGATGTACTATTTCATAGACAAGATCACTTCTGGCGTCAAAATGTTCAACTAGTCACGGATGATAAGTGACAACCTCCACGAGCAATTGATCAACCTCGAAGAGACTAAGTCTTTTCATATGAGTTCGTATGTTGTCTACCTGTTGGCTAGATCATACAAGTATCCAGGGCTAATTTGCAAGGGCAAAGTTGGCAACGGTGACAACGAACTCAGGCCCTACGACTGTTACCCACAACTCCAACTGAAGGAGAAGACTCACTTCAGGAGGGTGCATGATGCCTTCCTAATGCATATTACCAGAAAGCTTCAAGGAGGAGTGCATCAGAGGTTGAGCCATGAGGCGAAAAGTCTTATCAGTAAATACGGATCTTGGTTCATCCAATTCCCGAAATTCACATATATCAGGATCCAGGGATTTACTAGAAATCCCTATAAATTGCCCATCTATCCAACAAATTGGATGATTTTGCTCGAGGTCCTGAGACAGAGGAGTATCAGAACATTCAGAGGCCAACCAAGAAGGCATCTGTCACATTCCCATTTTTCATTGGGAACATGTTGGAGTATTGTCCGTCAGCACAGGCAGCCGAGAGTGCAAGGTTGGAGATCCAGTGGTATCCATTTACAACCTACAAGTCCAGGGTCAACTTTGACCCACATCATAATATTCGGACAGTAGAGGGGAGAAAGTACAAGCACAGAATGGAACTGGAAGATTTCTGGGCAAATGCTGCCGATGAGTATGAAGTCAGACGGAGAATGTGGTCCAGAATGTCACTGGACTTCATGAGGACAATTGAGTTCTGCCGGGTGCCTGATCAGTTATAGGATGATGGGAACCACATCCAGCCCCACTTCGAGGAAAGCCGACCTCTTCCTCCAGTGAAATGGTCAGAACCTGAGCACGCAGACTTGGCAACCTTAATGAGACCGGCGACTAAATACTCTCAGTGGTGGGTTGACTATCATGCCCAAGAATTGAGACAGAGAGGAATCACGCTCACATATGATCTACTGAGCGAGTCAGAATCATATTCTTCTAATGCCGGTGCATCCCATCAGGACTTGGTCAGGATCGGAGAGAAAAGGAAGGAAATAGTGCCAAGTGCTGAGCCTGCTCCCAAAAGACATAAGGGCGAACCTTCTCGTTCAGCAGCATCCCGGAACATTGACGAGCTGGTGGCTACTATAGACGAGTCCTTGGTAGAGATGCTTGAACCTCCTGCAGTTCAGGAAGAGAATGATGAACCTATTCAGCTGGATGACGAAGAGCCCTTGTCACCTACGGGCACGGAAATCTTAGGTTCAGACAATGAGATAGAAGTTCGGAATAATGACTTCGAGGAAGGAATTATTTCCGCTCTCAGAGGGGTTGTGGATGTTCCGAATGAGGAAGAAGTTCAGGTAGAGGATGGAATTGAACAACCGACCATTCCAGAGTGGCTGATAGAAAGGATGAAAATTCAGGTACCTGTTGAAGCTCAAGAAGAGGAGGATGATACTGCCGATTTCTTGGCAAGGTTGGAGCAAGTCGCAATCAAAAAGCCTGCCAAGAAATTCTCCACCATTCAGAGGAACGAGGCAGGCAACCGTTCCGTGCACATTGCAGTACCCACGGTGGACAAGCCACAGGACGAGATCACTCCTCAGGAATATGCCATAACCACTGTTGATCTTGGCCCGACCTCAAAAGGTCAAGAAGTGGAGGAATTGGATAATTCCGTCTTGACCATCAAAGTGAGACTGGAAAAGGAAGTGGCTAAGAAGAAAGAGTATAAGGAGGTCGAGCATCTTAAAGAATACATACAGCATTTGACCCAGCCACTTGATCGGGGTAATGTGATTGTTCCTCCTCTCCTCAATTCGTCGCAGGAGGTGACCAAGGATGTCGAGTACGGAATGGTAACGACCAAGGAAGCTCAAGACTGGATGGCGAGCGAAGGCACAAAAGCGGCATTGTTCATGGAGAAACTGGCACTTGCTTATGGGCAAACCTCATGCTTCCTTTCCAGACTTATGGATATGGCGGAAACATGGGAAGGTATTCCGGATATGCAGGAGAGGCTTATTCCATGCCTCAGGCTATTGAAGGGCACTCCAAGAGAGGAGTTGATCGACAGAAAGGTGATTGCTGCAGGAGCAGCGTATGATTTCAATCACTGGTTTTGGGCAGTAAATATACGTAGGGAAGTTTTGGAGAAGGCAAAAGTGGATGGACTTAGAATCAAGGAGCAGGTAAAGGACATTCGGGAGAAGATTCACATGACAACTGCAGAAATGTTTGATCAAGAGATTGTCCGAGAAAAGGATATGCAGCTGGAGGAGCTGAAACGAAAGGTTCATGAAGTTTTCTTCTCGACTACTGGACCACTTCTAAGAAAGGATTTTGCGAAAGTAGCAAGTCTTTCAGCCATCCGGAATGATTTCAGGAAGCAGGAAGCGGAATGGGCAAATACCTTTGCCAAATGTGCAGAGAACTTGGATGAGCTTGAATTCCGGATCAGCATGCTGCCACCTGTCACAATGGAGGAAGTTGTTGCAGTAGTGTCCAGATTCATCAAATGCAATGCTGCTCAGAAGGATAAGGACGCCTCTCCTAGAATATAACTTTAACTGCCTCTCTGCTGATAGATTACTGATAGATGACTCTTGTTATTTTGGGAAACCCTAATTAGGGTTTGGCTGTAATAATCTTGGCCGTTGATCTTGTTTTAATCTCGGCCCTTCATTTCATTTTTGAAACTCTATATAAACTGATGCTCTCTCACTTTCATTTGTGTGGAGACAGAGTATGAAATTGTTGCATTGAGACTATTTCGAATAATAAAAGCTCTTGAGCATGATTTGCCTTGAATAACTTTTGTTGTCAAATAGTAAGCGAGGTTGCATATCTTCTTCCGCCATAGATTAAAGTTAGCATTAGATTAAGTAGAATTTTTTTTGAAAAGTTGGTTAATTGAATGAGAGATTGATCGTATTGATTCAATGGTGAAGTGTAGCTCATACTTTCTTCGAATGGATGATTTCCATTCGATGCGTAAAGTTAGCCTGAGCTCTTAATTGTGGAAGCTTAACTTCAGCCTCATTCGAGGTTTGAAAATTATCATCACAACCCTTGAAGATTGCACCCATTTTGCGTATGTTGTCCAGCAGGAGGCGAAACAAAGTGTGGTTTATTCCCTTCACCGAGTCTTTATTGTCTCTTGAGTTCTTAGGCATAGACTAGATTCTCCTGAACCCTTATCCTTTTGCCATTTTTTTGAGATCCACATTGAAAGTCCTAATTGAGAGCCTTTAATGATAAATTCCCTAAGTCCTGAACTTGTGAAGATTTTCTTACGTAAGTCCCCTTGTTTATTACTAGCATATCACAACGGCCATTGAGCTTATCCACACGTCGAGACCCGACAAAAGAAACCTTGGAATCGCCATATGATCTTCTCGCAATCTTAGCATACGCGGTGGTTTTTCAAGAGAGGATAGAGTGTCTTTGGACATTTTATTCTGTGTGTTCGGTGGATGATAAAACATACACCAACAAACGGGTACCCTACCAATCTCTTCGTTTGAAGGGAGGGCCATCTATCGAATGATAGGTGTGCGGGGGACCGCATTATAAGTTTGTGGTTGGTGGAAAAACGCCCGAGTGATGTTTCTCCTCCACAACAAGTGGCCGATGTACCAAGATTTGAAAGGACAAACTCCTGGACCTTCTTACTACTATTTGTGCAAAAGCTCACGAGCTATGTATGTATCTTGTGCTTTATTACTTTGTTGATTTGTTTTGAAAGAAATAGTTTAAAAGTTGAAATATGAAATATACCCCTTAATTTTTTCCTTTGAATTCTCGATGTTTCCACAACACAAACCAGTACTACGCCAAATGTTAGCGTTAAATCCCAAAACATATCCAACTTGAAAGTAACCTTCACCAAGAAAGTTCACCAAGATCCTATTGCAGGCGAGGTGATAGCTTATGGTGATGGGATCGTTAGCAATAATTTGAACTTGAAATACTAAGCTGGAAGTAAATGATAAAACTCAACGCCAAGAATGTGCACACAAGATCCCTTTGAAGGTGAGGTGCTAACATATGGCGGAGTACTTATTACAGAAACTGAAAGAACTTAGGCGGTGAACCAGCCATGAAGATTTCCACTCAACCACTTAAACAATGGGGGGAATACTACAAACAATTCAACTAATTCATCCACTGCGGCAAGCATCCACTCATGAGTGGGAATTCACCACTTTTTCAGTGGGTACGATGAGAGAATTAGCAAGTTCTTTTTCCCACACTGGCGGTAAACCATCCAGGCGTTACAATGTGACAATTAAAAACAAAGTAAATGCAATAATGAAATGACTGGAACAGTACTACTATTTACAGTCTTACAATGAGCTTATTGCAATGAATTTACAATATAAATCTGCTCCAAACTTCTGCAAAAATTATACTATACTTCCGATCACAAATGTGAGGTGAAAGACCAAAGAAATATAGCATGAAAAGAGAATAACCAGGTCTGATATTAAGACCAGCAAACTGAGATAATCAGACCAGCAACATAAAACAATGCTTCTATTCCCCTGAATTGTTCATATCATCATCCAAAATGCTTCTATTCCCTCCAAAATGAATGCACATGAAACTAGAAGCATAGACGTCCAAGAATTATAGCATAACATGGAATGAGTCAAGTCTGATATGAAATGCCATCAACTGAAATACAGACCAGCAAACTGTACATCAATGAAATACTCATAACTCTTTCAAATTACCTCTGAATGCGCTGAAACGAAGTGCAATGGCTCTCAAGAAGGATGGCGCCCAACTTGCAAAGATTAAACAACATCAAACTCCCTTCAATTATTTGGCACAAACTTCAATGCTCTCTTGAATGGTACAGCCTGGCTGGAAGGGGCGATTTTGCATTATAAAATTAAATACTTTGAATTAAATTATGATCTTCTGTGGGAAGGGGCGCCCATGTACTAGGATTCAATTTCTTCAATACCCAGAAGCACATAAAAATCATACAAAAAGCTGTTAATGAAAACCTCCTTCAAGCATGATATGACCAGCAAACACAATTCTGAGAATTATTATCAAAAACTACAAAATCTTCAACTTTGAAAGTCAATGTGCACTTCTAGATGAAGCACACTCACAATCATCCATCTAGGGAACCATAGTTTCAAGCCCGAAGAATGGAGTAGAAAAGCTAAGCTTCCCCTTAGCCGGGTTCTGAAATCAATTCAACAGCATTTCAATACAACTTTCCAAAGATAAGAAATGAATGAGCAATGGCCTGCTTTTATAGAATTGAAGGTGACTGTTGGCTCTTCAACTTCCATCTTTTTTTCCCTCCAAAAGAGACACCCATTTCACTTTTGAAATATTTTAACTTTTTAAAACATTAAATTCACCTTTCTAGGCGTCCAAGACTTGAGGAGAAATATTTACTTTAGAAATATTTAAATAATCTCTCAATGAGGCGTCCACCCTCAAAGGCCACCTTTTAAAACAACTTTAAGTCGTTAATACTAGGCCAAGGGGGCCAATAAGAAATTATAACATTAATGACTTAGAATAAATCATTTTACCCAAAATGAGCCTCAAAATGCTAAAAGCCAAATACACTCCAAACTGCACTACTCGAAATGGAAACTGAGCTGACTGCTGATGCTACTGCCCAAGATGGCACTGCCAGAAATAGAACTTACTAAAAATAGTAAATTCTAAAAAGTTGTCCAATGCCTTTGCAAAATATACCATTGCGAAGCTCTCTAAAAACCCATAAAACTCCACCAGACATGCATCCGAAACTCTAACATACAAGCCATCAAAAATGCATCAGAACCCCTATAAAATAGGAAACCCTAATTTTACTTCTGACGAGCCTACGAGCTTCCGGAAATAGGCTATTAGTCACTGAAGGGCGTATAGCTAAAATGGGGACATTACAAAATATGTTATGTCATGTTTTTAAATTGAAAGGAAATTTTTTATTGAAATGGCCTTTTCTTTACTTATTGTTGTTTAATTATGAAATTTTTATTTTACGTACGGACTAGGTCGTTACAAGCAGGACGTAACCACATCAAGAGCCGTGGATTTCTGAAGTTAAATACGACCTTGTGGAGGCACATAGGGGGTGTTTGGAGACTGACGTGAGTTCCCAGGAACAAAGCACACCTCCCTCTTTGCATTCGCTACACTTTCTCAACCCCACGTGGAGTCTTGGACTAATGCGTGCTTGGTTGGAGAGGCATTGGTGGTTGTTATTGCTGGTCAATGGTTTTCTTGAAGACTCAAAGATAAGTTCAAGTCGATGTTTCCATCTCAGACCTACATTTACTCCCAGGTTTAGGTATTGCATCATTTAAGGTTAGTCAAATGCTAAACTCTGTTTAGAAGAAATCAGAATGTTATAATCTTGTAATCTAAAGTAGATTTTTGAGTGTAATAATCTGTTATCAGATTTTGTAATCTGTCCTTCTGAGGGTACATTTATGTTGTTCAGTCTGAAGAATCTTTGCCATAATATATTCTTAGTCTTCAGTCTATTATGTAAAGAGCTATCTTGTTAACAGCAGAATGCCATTTGAAATATCAGTTAATTTGTGAAGGGCTATTATGCATACTAATCATCAGATTTAGACAAATGTTCTCTGTGTTATCTTGTCAAAACATATGCACGTTCATGAGACAAGTTTGATAAAAAAGAACATCTATAAAACTAGAACAATTGAAAAATTTCCGCACAAAATGGGAACAGTATTTTACACTTCTGGAGTCCGTAGGCTACTCAGAGGCATTTTTAGGGTTTCTTGATTCTTGGAGGTTTCTTGTCTGCTTTTCAGGAGGGTATTGCAAGAGTTTGCCAGAAAGTTTTCTAAGTCTTTCTGGGATTTCAGAGAACTTTGGTGGGTTGTCTATTTTTAGATTTACTATTTTTAGTAAGTCACAACGACTACCCGGAATGTGCTCATTTTGAGTTTGGAGTCACTACTATTTTTAGCAATATGCTATTTTTAGTAAGTGTTATTTCTGGCAAGGGTTTGGCAACAGTTCAGAGTAGGGTTTCCAATTGTAGCAGTGGTCATAATTGCAGTGTTTTGGCGTCTTGGTATTTTCAACAATGGCTTCTCCAACATTCTTGGAGTTCAAAAATGGAAGGTTGTTAAGTGGCCCCCTTGGACCTCATGCCTAGCTTGATGACTTAAGTTGTTTTAAAAAGGAAAATATTATGCAAAGCTAAAGGTGGATGCCAAGTTGAGAACTTAAAGCAATTTAAATGATAAATTTATGCATATCAAGGGTGGACACCTAAGTTTGAGAGTTAAGTGATTGTTAATTGAATTTTATAGTACTCCAAAAGGTGGCGTCCCTTTCTGAAAGAAAAAGCATTTCAAACATCTGGGTGTTGGATAACTTTTTATGGGTGTTGGTTTATTGGTTTCTCCATCCTTGGGCACCCCATCTTGCAAGATTTTAGAATTTTTAATGGAGAACCTGATTTTTGGGAGCAGGTCACCCCTCTAGGGAGGTCGTACATCTTGTTTGAGGGTATCAATGCTGTTGTTACTTCCTTTCTTGAGGTTTGGGCTCTGAAAACCATCTTTGATGTTTGGGTTGATTGGAGGGCACCTAGGCTTGTCTTATGTATTGCTTGCACTTTGGTGGAGTTTCTTGGTGAACTAGTGGAGTTGCAAGCTTGCTGGTTGGTCATATCAGACTGCTGTTACATTGCATCAGACCTGAGAAAGTGTATCATGTAATGTCCCCATTTTGGCCATACGCTCTTCTTTGACTGATAGCCTATTTTCGGAAATCTGTAGGTTGATCAAAAGTGAAATTAGGGTTTCCTTGCTTGGAGGTTTGTGGCATTTCTAGGTATTTACTATTTTTAGTAAATACTAATTTTGGCGTGGTTCAGTTGTCAGCTTTCATTAAGTCTTGCTTCCAGCTCAGTTCTTTTCTGTTGGTTTTGAGGTAAACTTTATTTTTGGCAGTGGCTATTTTAGTAAGTCTAATTTTGGCGCATGGCATCAGCAGTTCAACTCAAGTCATCTTGTTATCCATCAGTCTCAGTTTGGCTTTGGGTTTGGTTTCTCCTTGATGAGTTTCAAACTTAGTCAATTTTCATGTCTTGAAGTTGTACCCATGCCTAGGCTTGATGACTTCAAGTTGTTTTAAAGAAGGGGACATAAAAGGGGTCAAGTGAGCATTTAATTATTTAATAAATGCTTTATTGTTGCAATATGAAATGGATGCCTAAAGGGAAGTTGAATGATATTTTATTATTTCAAAAAGTAAAAGGCAAAAAGGTGGCGTCCCTTTTGGAAGTTGAAGTGATTCAACTTCTTGGAATTTGAAGAGTTCTTGTTGCTTCATTTGCCAACTAAAGCTTATATATTGCTGCTGTTTGAAGAGCTGATTATCCAATGTTTATGCTAATGTTATGCTGTCAAAATGACAACTTGTTTAATACTTCGAGGGATGCTTACCTCCTAGTTCCAATCCAATTTCGTGTTTGAAAGACAACACCTAGTTGGTCTTATTGCTGCTTCTCAATCAGACTAGCAGATTGTGCTTCAAAGTTGGTGAATTTTGGTGAGAATTTCAGTTTTAATGTTGCTGATGTATACACAGCTGAAGGTGTTTTTCATTTACAGCTTTTGATGTGAATTTATTTTGGTTATGGGTATTTGATCCTTGCAATTCTATGCTAATGGCGATCATATTTGGAGAATTTCAGAATTTAATTCCAAGTATTTGATTTTTAGCAAGAGAAATCGCCCCTCTTGAGGGCCGTACCATCTTGAGAGTGCTTTGGGATTCGTGCAAAATAATATCATGAGTTTTGATGCAGTTTTGTGGTTTGAGTTTGGGCGCCTATCCTCCAAAGAGACTTTGCATTTCGTTTCATTCAATTCAGAGGTATATTGAAGGAGTTGTGATCATTTTTATGAGTTTGCTGTTTGCTGATAGACATTTCCAGATTGCAGATTTTTATATCAGACTTGTTAGTTTTTGATATAATGCTGGTTTGAGCTTCAATTCTTCATCTTATATCATTGTAAATGTTAGAGGAAGTGATACTCTAACTGTTTAATGTTCTTGGAAGATTATCTATTCTATTTGCAGCTGTTCTTATTCTTTGTAAAGCTAGTTAGTAGTACTAACAACTCTTCCTTTACTTGCTGCAATTTTATATCTGTTTTACACTCCCACAATTGAGTGGTTGAGTTTTAGAATAAACTTATATCTTGTTTGTAATTTCCCCCCACGTTATAAGTGGTTGTGTGGACAGTATTCCCCCCACGTTAATAAGTGGAAGAGTGGATTTAAAGGCTGGCTTGCTGCCTAATAATTGTTGTAAACTCACCCACTGAATAAGTGGAGTATTCCCACCACTCTGTGGATGCCCGCCGCAGCGGATGAATTGTTTTAATTGTAATCTTTTCCCCCCACTGTTTGGTGGTAGTGAGGAAATGCTTTTCATGGCTGGTTATCCGCCTATCAGTTTCTAGTTTTCAAATTCAACACTCCGTCATATGTTAGCACCTCGCCCTCAGTGGGATCTTGAGTGCACATTCTTGACGTTGAGTAGTTTTTATTTCAAGTTCAGATTTCTATTTGGAGCTAACGCTAACCGAGTTGATTAAGTGCTGATTATGTGTGTTAATTCATCGAAAAAAATTGGTTAGCATATTTCATATCAGACCTGTGGCAGCGATGTTCTTGACCATCTTCCATCATTTGCAGCTTCCATATTGAGGTATATTTGTGGTATTTTGTGGGGGAGTTCTTATATTATCTTTGTAGCATCTTCTGGGAAGGGTTATACTTCACGTTCTTGTAATCTTCCTCATATAACAGCATCATATGAAGTTCTGAAGCATTTACATAATGAGCGTATTGTAACATCATTGGTAGTACCATTGATGATTGCTCTTGTATTTACATTGCTACTCATCCCATTGAACAAGTGGTGCTCCCACTGAATAAGTGGTTGAGCTTTCCTTTATGTTATTTGCTACTCTTGCTGAATAAGTGGTCGAGTTCTTAATTTGCTTTATTGTTACGCCCACTGAACAAGCGGTGGTTGGTCGGCTTGTCACCAAGTTCTTTACTTTCTTGTACTTCCTACTAAATAAGCAGATGTTTACTTTCATGCATTTAGCTTTCTTAACCCATTGAAGAAGTGGTAGCATAGAAGATTACAAATGTTGTAAGCCGACCACTATATGTTCTCACCTTGCCCACATCGAGATCCAGGCGATCAAAAAGTGGAAGGTTTCTATTCTAGTTAGCTTGATTTCAGTAATGCAAGATCCCCTTTCACTGTATGTGAGACACCTTGCCCATATCGGGATCTGGGTGATCATAAAGTGGAGGGTTTTTTATTCAGTATTTACTATTGCATTTGGCTAACGCTAACAGGTGAAGTTTTTGGAGAAAATTTAAGGGTGGGTTATTACAGTGGTATCAGAGCAATTTTCCTGTCAACTTGTGGGGAGTTCAATAATACATAGAGTTGTGAAAATGGATTTCAGAAGGGTTGAAGTTCAGATCAAACAGAATTATAAACAAGAGGCTTCCCAACTCTTTGAAGAGTATCAAAGCATGCCAGATGGGTTCAAACATACAATTTTTTTTATGCTTTCTTGAGTTTAGTGGTGACATTGAGACCTGGAAAATTGGGCTTGGTGAAGTACATTAGAAGAACAAAGAAAGAGAACTCAAAAGTTACCAGTGAAGAAGGGTCAGAGAAGGAGGAAGAAGTAATTGTTTGTGATTTGCAGCCAACAAGTAAGCATGTGAAAGGGAAAAATCAATCAACATGCATCGAAGAATAGATTCTAAAATCTAAAGAAAACAAAGCTCAAGTTCACTTCAGCCCTATGAGGACAAGGATGTAGGAGAGTTGCCTATTGAAGCTATAGGTGAGGAGCACAAGAACATCCTCTCTTTGAACAAAGTAAACAGCCCTTTAGCACATGTGACTCGGGAGTGCTGGCACCTAAGTATAATGAGGATCCTATTTGAGATGAATTTCCCTTTGGTCATGATGATGTTCAAATCAAAGAGCATAATGTAAGCCATGAGGATGCTATTGAAGGAGCTATTTTTGGGAAGTTTGATGATGACCTTGAACACAAATCTGATTTATCAATGCATGAAGCCGATTGTAAGCAAAGGCTTGAAGAACTTATGGATTTTGATCCTCACCATGATATTGAGCATTTTCAACATGTTGGTGAAGAGAGACAAGAGTCTTGGAGCACCTATGGAGGAATTGATGACAAGAAAGGAAGTTTTGATTTTGGCTTGCAACCTAACAACTATATACCATCCTTGTAAGCTTATGATTGGGAAGGTCAATCCGCGGTGTCCATTGAAGATGAAGTGCAAGCTCTATCCAAATGTGATAGCACACACAATTTAATTGAAGAACCCTATTGGAAGGATCAGATTGAAGAGAGACAAAAAGGAGTTAGCAATGGAGTTACTCTCCCTAATCTGCAACTAATCAAAGATTCATTGGAAACAATGAAATCAAAGTTCTTACGCCTAATTAGAGATTGAGACTATGCCCTCAAGTTTGCAAAGGAGGCTATTAGTGCATTCAAAGAAAGGGAGAGAAAGGTTGATGAGCTTTCTTTTCAACTTATAAAATGCTTAAGTCCTCAACTAGGCATCCACTTTAGTTTGCATAATATTTGTTTTTTGAAACAACTTAAGTCATTAAGCTAGGTGTGGGGTCCAAAAGGGGCCACTTGACATTATAATATTAACTGAAATTGAAAACCTTTCATTTTCGAACTCCAAGAATGTTGGAGAAGCCACTGCTCAAAATAACAAGACACCAAACGCTACACTGCCACATTGCCAAAAATAGTAACCCGATGCTGAACTGCTACCAAACACCACTGCCAAAAATAGCACTTACCAAAAATAACATACTACTGAAAATAGTAAGTGGCTCCAAACTCAAAATGAGCACATTCCAAGTAGCAATCATGACTTACTAAACATTGTAAGTCTAAAAATAGACATTGCTAAAAATAGCAGTGACTACCCACCAAGGTTTTCAGAAAACCCAGAAAGACCCAAAAATCATACTAGCAAACTCCAACAATGAACTCCAAAAAAGTTGTTGTGAAACCTCCAAGAATCTTGGAAACCCTAAAAAACACCTCCGAGTAGCCTACAAGACTCTGAAAATAGGCTATCGGCCACTGAAAAGCATAGGGCTAAAAAAGGGTCATTACAAACCACAATAGGAACACAATTTTGATTGAACCGATTTGGCATTGGCAAAGGAAGATTCAACTTGACATATATTAATAAGCCCTCCACATACAAATTTTATGGGTTTCAAATACTTTGGAACATAAGACATAACAAAACCCTTATAACCAAGACCACATTTCCCTTGTTTGTCTTCTAAGACTCTCAAACTCTCACAATGGGGTTTTCCATTTGCTTGTTATGTGGAAGTGCTAGAAGAAGGAACATGTTTGTTCTACATCTTTCTATTGTGCTAAAGCGTCAAGTGTTTGATCTTGCAACCTATTTATCTCCTATCATAGAAAAATATATTGAGCAAAAAACTACATAAAATTAGGCTGAAATAACCTCAAACATTCTACTATTTTTTTAGCTTCTTTTAAGTTGTCAATTTTAATGCATAAAGATAAAATGACATCTTCATACAAAGTAGATCCCATGATGTAGAATGCAAAGACAACTCAAAGAAAAATACTCATCATGGTTTGAGTTAGGATTAACCTATAATGCTTGTAAAAAAAATAAAAAAAATAAAAAATAGCCTTAGATCTCCAACATGCATAATCATCTAACAATTCCAATTACACCCTTATCACTCTGAACACCCTTATTACTCCAAAAAGACTAAACACTATCAAATAGTGTGGATTTGTTTGCTTGATATTAACTATGACTCCATTTATTAAAAGAAATACTAAAAGCCATGCCTACTCAAGCACTTGGCCATTCCTTGAACTAGGCAATAACAAATAAGTAGAGAAATTGAATAAAATAAGTATTGTACTTGATCATCTTTTTTATTTCATCGCCAATGGTAGTAGTACGAAGAAAACTCAATGTTCATTCAATCTTTGCAATCTAACTGCAATAGATGGTGATAGTGGTTGGCAATAGTGATCGTAGAAAAAAGTTTTTAACAAGATTGGTGACAAGAATACACCATAATGCCATCAATTTTTGTGGTTCAATGACAATATGAACTTCTTTAGCAGCCCTTTGTGTTGGTAAATAGGCACATGATCAACATAGAATTTAGAACAAGGAAAACACGACAAACTTTCCAAGCAAATGCATGGTTATTGGTAAAGATTTAATACTGCAATCATTTGTCAAAATTGATTGAGAATCTGTTGTACCCAAAATTAAAATTTTTGCTTCATTAAGGCATTTTGGTAAAAAAGGATCTAAATTTCTAAAAATAGCAATTTTCTATTTTTAGAAATTTCTAAAAAATAAACGGACCATAGGGTTTTTTTGGGTTTATTGTCAAAAGGATGCTCACAAAATTTTGGAAATTTTTGAAATTTGCATTTTTGACCCTTACTTTTAGGGAAAATGGCTAAAAATAGAATCTTTGCAGAAAGGGCTCAAATTCATTTTGATTGGTTGATTTTACATCATGATCACACTGGTCCAGTCAAAATTATCAAAAAAATTAGTTTTCCTTTGGTGGGTCTATTTCGCCTTTTCAAAAGAAAAGTTAGGACCTCTGAGGTCATCAATGGAGGATGGCCAGCTGCTAGGTGTCAGAATGTCATGTCCCCGAAATCGTGACATTTAGATATTAAAGAAGCATAATTAAAATAGTTAACCATTTGATATTACATAATTGTGATTGTCCAAGACAATATTATAATTATGAATATTATAAATAACGTCATAAATATTATTATGGTATAATAGATATTAAAGTATATAAAATAAAAATATAAACATAAAATAATATTATAATTAAATCATCATTATTGGACAATTATGATTATTATAAATACAAAATACATATTAAAGTATAAAAAGAAATATTAGTAATTTAATATTATTATAATTATAATTACCATAAGGTAATATTATAATTATAATTATAATATAAATAAAAATGTACATATGAAACCAAAATAAAATAATATAATAGCATATAATAAGTAGAAAACTAAATGAAATCACACTAGCCATAACTAAGGCCATCAATGCGAATCAAGGTAGTGATTCAAAAGCATAGATTATGTTCATTTAAAAGCAGCGATCAATAAGGAGCCATGAATGAAGGGATACATAGGTCGGCGATCCCAAAATATTTGAGTAATCCATAAACCTTAGCCTCTGACGAATGCAATAGAGAATAAAATGAAAGGGATTGATCAGGATTTAAAAGAATTAAGAGAAATAAAGGCAGCGCTCCTTTATGAAAGATGTGTCTCTTGCAAGGAGGTGTGAATGAAGAGATGTGACGGTATCAAGAAGAGGTATAAAAGGGAAATCAATCGTTGGGAAATAAAGGGCGAGACTACAGTGGGCCATAAACACAGATGTATGAAGGGACAATAAAAAGACAAAAAATACAGAGATATAAACAGTGAATAAGGGAGAAACAGGAGGAGTATATCCTGAGCATAGCAGTAGAAATATATAGGAGATATACCATGCAGATGTAAAGAGAAATAAACAGATCAAGAGAGGGTATATGCAGATTTAAAAGAACGTTAAATGGAGAGATAAGAAATCTGGGAATTAGGGATATATGAAGGCAATGATAAATCAACCACAAGGGGAGTAAGTAAATACAATTACATCTATATATATAAGTTCATGATCAATTAGTAATACTTATATATATAAAGAATATACGATTATGCAATAATGATGCTTGCAGCAATTATTGAGTCTTATAAGTAATAATGACTCTATTCATTCACTATGATGATAAATGGTACAATAGAATATCATCTTTGGGATCTTGATAGACGTTTAATATCTACCTTAATGTACTTATGAAATATGATATAGAAGAATCATTCATAGTTTAATATCTACCTTAATGTACTTATGAAATATGATATACAAGAATCATTCATAGTGAGTGATTAGGAGTAACCCTTTGACAAGAATGAAATGTTTATATCATTTTTTATCTTATTAGATATTATCATTGAAACTTATTGATCTTTAATGCTTCTAATGCCTCTTTGAGAAAGACTTTGAGTGCAATGTTCGAGTCAAAGTGCTTCCACTTGAAAGGGGTCATTACACAGAACCTAAGTCTCAAATGTTGCACAGATCAATCCACGGCAAAAGATGCTCGAAAAATGGTAAACAGAGGAGGGGGATTCGTGTTGTACCCAAAATAAAAAATTTGCTTCATTAAGGCATTTTGGTAAAAATGGTTAAAATCTTGTAAATTTGTCGTCAAAAGTCAATAAAGTTAGTCTCTGAAAATAGCAATTGTCTATTCTTAGAAATTTTTGAATGACAAACGAAGCGTAAGGTTTTTTGTGGGTTTATTATCAATAACATACTTGCAAAGTTTTGAAAATTTTGAAATTAGGGTTTCAGGCCCCTATTTTTAGGAAATCCTAAAAATAGGATCTTTCCAGAAATGGCTCAAAATGATTTTGATTGGTTTATTCTTCGTCACAATCACATTGGTCAAGTCAAAATCATCAAAAAGTTAGTTTTGCTCTGGTGGGTCTATTTCACTTTTTCAGGAGAAAAGTTACGAACTTAGGACCTTTGAGGTCAACAATGGCAGATGGCCAATACTAGGTATCAAAATCTAAGCTTTAGACGCTACACATAAGAGTCGATGGCGAAAGATGCTCAATAACAGAGGGGAATTTCAAAAGTTGAAAAATGCAAAAAATAAACTAAATCTGGAAACAAGACACCTTGTCGCAAGGGAGATGCTTTTGCAGTCAACGTCTTAGTCAACTTTTCAATGCCCATGCACATGAAGTGATTCAACGGAATTCTTCCAGCTTCGCAGCGGATTCAACACCTAGTGCACGAGAATCATTAATCAATGGCAATTGCAAATTGAAGCACGAGAAGTCAAATTGGAGAAGTTTGAAAATCATCCAAAAGTTGGTTACGTCTGTCAAACAGAAGCACCTTATCTCAAGAAGGTGCCTAGAAATTTGAGCCATCAGAACCAATTTTCAAGCTCCGCAACTTCCAAGAACATCTTCTCAGATTTGATCATGCTTTGCAATGAATCTGTCAGCCCAACCTCAGGATCAATCTAGCATCTGGAATCAAGGGTCAAATGAAGGCAATTTATCAAAGAAATTTTGAAAATCTTGAAAAATGTTGTAACACTGGCAAGTCCAAGTCAACTCCAATTACAAATTTTGAAGACTTTCTCTTCCTCAAGATGTCCCAAAATTTGGGGAATGCTTCCAGTTAACTACCAATCACGCCAGAGAACTCTTCAATTAGGGTTTGGATGCCCTAACTGATGCTTCCACCTCCAATGATATTTATCAAACATTTGGGCATCCTTTCTCACTATTTCTACAGGTTGACTCCAAACGCCAAACACAAAATTTTATTCTCTACGGCATTTGAAGGATCAAATGACAAGGGTTTTCAACGCTCTTCGTATTTTCTAGAACAGGTTGTACAGAAGGACGTTTTTCCAAAGTTTATATCTCCAGGACATCAGACAGCAGTTCATAACCTTCAGCTTCTAGCGTTTTGGGTTCTCTTCTTTTTCAATCTTCTTGATGATTGGAAAATTTTCCCCACAACTTCTTCTACTTTTGTCTTAGGTTTTCTTGCATGTTCAAGCAAACTCAATCTTTTCACAGATCTGACCTTCTGGGTTTGTTTAGCACAAGATTGGCCACAAAACCCACGTGCCAAAATTTTCAAGAAAAATTGCTCCACTGCCGCCATTTTTTAGGGTTTTTGAAAAAATCATCTTTTTCAAAAACTAACCTTCTGGATCTACTCAATTCACAAGCACCTACAAAACCCATGTGCCAAAATTTTTTGAGAAAAAATAGCTTTTGCAGCTTCTACTTCTGAGGGGTTGTTGCATGTTCGTGAAAAAGTCAACTTTTCAAAAATCTGACGTTCTGGGTTCGTTCAAAAAGACAATCTCAATAAAACCCAAGTCTCAATTTTTCAAAAAAAAACTACCCCTCGACAAAGCTATTTTTAGCCTCTGTGAAAAGTTGTTCAAATAGTATCATGTGCCCAGGCATTCTTCCAGATTTTCAGTATGCAATTCTCTCAAGTCGAATTCAAGACCAAATAGGTCTTAATTCATGATTTCCTGAAGACAGTTGACACTGATTTACATCGAACACATCTAGTAGTCAATTTGGACGCCTTGGAAGGTGTAGATGGCATCACCATTCAATGGATAGCAAGAAGATGCAGAAGATAGTCACTCCAATTACAGAGCCGCCACCGGTTACTACCACACTACCTTCCACACTTACTTTCTCATTTAAGGATGGCCTATGATTCAATCACTGCAGAAGAGCATAAACAAAAACTTTTTACTTGGAGAGAACAACAAATCTTCAAGGTAAAAACCTACGAGGCAATCTTTACAGAGTTGACTGAGAGTAGACAAAAGGTGGCAAGTGTTATCAAGTTCGTGATAACTTTTGTATCACAAGTCCCTTCCCAGTATCAACATGAGGATGGTGAGTACATTGAGCTCGGCGAAGTGCAGACGGAATTCCAAAACCTCATCCATAGTAGTTTCAGCGGTGACCCTGTTGACTACAAGTTGAGTCAAGTTGCAGCCATGTCAACGAAATTTGATGATGCAGCTAAAAAGATCAAGGACTTTCAGAGTTAGATTGCGGATGGCGAGGAGATGTTGCCGAGACATCACATCATTTAGAAGAGTATCAATGCTCTAGATGATGAGGCAGTTAACAACTTCTTGGAGGAGATGATTGCTCAAGATGGCAACCAATGAACTAGCAGTTAGGATGTCCCACCTTTTTCCAAACATAGCATTTAACACAACAGTTAAACTTGATGCCTTTTCCAAGTTAACTCGCTGTCCCACCATTCATGCATGTCTATTTTTGGAGACACCTTTGTATAGTAGAGTTCTTTTTAGTTTTAGATTAGTTAACTAATGTAGTTTTTCTAGTCAACTGTTAAGTACATTCTTTTTAGACATAGGAATAAATCTTGCTGATTGGCAAGACTGAATGCTAACTCAAGAAGATTTTAGGGTTCCCTACTCCTTTAAATGTATATAAATAAGAGCAACCTTGCTCAGTGTATTTTAACTATTATTACTATACAAAATTGTTGCGCCCTAGTGCCTTGAAGCTTTGCTAGTCAATATATGTTCACTTTGTTTAGTGTATTTTGGTTGATCGTATATTGTATGATTGTCTTCTTTCTACAATTTGCTGTCCCAAAACGTGTATTTGTTGTTGGGAAGTTTTGAGGAAATAAATCATATGCCCACTCTTGCTTTGATCCAAAGTCTCAAGATATTTTCGTGATATTGTTGTTTTCATAATCTTTATTTCGACTACACCTCAAAAGAGCAATGAGCCTTTGAAGGAATTTTAAGATCAATTTTATCGTTTGATGTTCTGTTCTTATAATCTTTATTTCAGCCTACACCTCGAAAGAGCAATGAGACTTCGAGGGAATCCTAAGATCTACTTTATCGTTCGATGTTTTACTTTCATAAACTTCATTTCAGCGTACATCTGAAAGAGCAATGAGCCTACGGATGCATTCCGAGAATAGGTTTGTCTAAGTTAGCCAAAATCATTCCCCGTTACTTCTAACTCCTCTTGCTATGAATTTACTTGAGGAGATAGAAATTTTATAAGTTTAGACCTAGTTGTACTTGAAGTTACGAAACCTGAGAAAACCTTAGTTGCAACACAAAGAGTTTTATAAACCTTGTGCTCTCAGCTGAGATAAAAAGATGGGAATTTAGTTTACTTTACTTTTTACGCATAATCAGCAAAAGAGGGAGCTTCCCCTCTTAATTTGAAGAGCAATCTAACTATGCATAGCTGTTTGTTTCCAATCCACACACCAGAGGCGCGAATTGAAACACCAACAATTCAAAAAGTTCAAAATTGCAAAAAATAAACTATGGAAAAGTTGGGCACATTATTTCAAGGGAGGTGCCTAGCAGTCAATGCCTTAGCCAATATTTTAGTTT
>VDFB02273168.1:0-28362 GCA_007258455.2 Sequoia sempervirens | reverse complement strand
AAGAGAGACAAAAAGGAGTTAGCAATGGAGTTACTCTCCCTAATCTGCAACTAATCAAAGATTCATTGGAAACAATGAAATCAAAGTTCTTACGCCTAATTAGAGATTGAGACTATGCCCTCAAGTTTGCAAAGGAGGCTATTAGTGCATTCAAAGAAAGGGAGAGAAAGGTTGATGAGCTTTCTTTTCAACTTATAAAATGCTTAAGTCCTCAACTAGGCATCCACTTTAGTTTGCATAATATTTGTTTTTTGAAACAACTTAAGTCATTAAGCTAGGTGTGGGGTCCAAAAGGGGCCACTTGACATTATAATATTAACTGAAATTGAAAACCTTTCATTTTCGAACTCCAAGAATGTTGGAGAAGCCACTGCTCAAAATAACAAGACACCAAACGCTACACTGCCACATTGCCAAAAATAGTAACCCGATGCTGAACTGCTACCAAACACCACTGCCAAAAATAGCACTTACCAAAAATAACATACTACTGAAAATAGTAAGTGGCTCCAAACTCAAAATGAGCACATTCCAAGTAGCAATCATGACTTACTAAACATTGTAAGTCTAAAAATAGACATTGCTAAAAATAGCAGTGACTACCCACCAAGGTTTTCAGAAAACCCAGAAAGACCCAAAAATCATACTAGCAAACTCCAACAATGAACTCCAAAAAAGTAGTTGTGAAACCTCCAAGAATCTTGGAAACCCTAAAAAACACCTCCGAGTAGCCTACAAGACTCTGAAAATAGGCTATCGGCCACTGAAAAGCATAGGGCTAAAAAAGGGTCATTACAAACCACAATAGGAACACAATTTTGATTGAACCGATTTGGCATTGGCAAAGGAAGATTCAACTTGACATATATTAATAAGCCCTCCACATACAAATTTTATGGGTTTCAAATACTTTGGAACATAAGACATAACAAAACCCTTATAACCAAGACCACATTTCCCTTGTTTGTCTTCTAAGACTCTCAAACTCTCACAATGGGGTTTTCCATTTGCTTGTTATGTGGAAGTGCTAGAAGAAGGAACATGTTTGTTCTACATCTTTCTATTGTGCTAAAGCGTCAAGTGTTTGATCTTGCAACCTATTTATCTCCTATCATAGAAAAATATATTGAGCACAAAACTACATAAAATTAGGCTGAAATAACCTCAAACATTCTACTATTTTTTTAGCTTCTTTTAAGTTGTCAATTTTAATGCATAAAGATAAAATGACATCTTCATACAAAGTAGATCCCATGATGTAGAATGCAAAGACAACTCAAAGAAAAATACTCATCATGGTTTGAGTTAGGATTAACCTATAATGCTTGTAAAAAAAATAAAAAAAATAAAAAATAGCCTTAGATCTCCAACATGCATAATCATCTAACAATTCCAATTACACCCTTATCACTCTGAACACCCTTATTACTCCAAAAAGACTAAACACTATCAAATAGTGTGGATTTGTTTGCTTGATATTAACTATGACTCCATTTATTAAAAGAAATACTAAAAGCCATGCCTACTCAAGCACTTGGCCATTCCTTGAACTAGGCAATAACAAATAAGTAGAGAAATTGAATAAAATAAGTATTGTACTTGATCATCTTTTTTATTTCATCGCCAATGGTAGTAGTACGAAGAAAACTCAATGTTCATTCAATCTTTGCAATCTAACTGCAATAGATGGTGATAGTGGTTGGCAATAGTGATCGTAGAAAAAAGTTTTTAACAAGATTGGTGACAAGAATACACCATAATGCCATCAATTTTTGTGGTTCAATGACAATATGAACTTCTTTAGCAGCCCTTTGTGTTGGTAAATAGGCACATGATCAACATAGAATTTAGAACAAGGAAAACACGACAAACTTTCCAAGCAAATGCATGGTTATTGGTAAAGATTTAATACTGCAATCATTTGTCAAAATTGATTGAGAATCTGTTGTACCCAAAATTAAAATTTTTGCTTCATTAAGGCATTTTGGTAAAAAAGGATCTAAATTTCTAAAAATAGCAATTTTCTATTTTTAGAAATTTCTAAAAAATAAACGGACCATAGGGTTTTTTTGGGTTTATTGTCAAAAGGATGCTCACAAAATTTTGGAAAATTTTGAAATTTGCATTTTTGACCCTTACTTTTAGGGAAAATGGCTAAAAATAGAATCTTTGCAGAAAGGGCTCAAATTCATTTTGATTGGTTGATTTTACATCATGATCACACTGGTCCAGTCAAAATTATCAAAAAAATTAGTTTTCCTTTGGTGGGTCTATTTCGCCTTTTCAAAAGAAAAGTTAGGACCTCTGAGGTCATCAATGGAGGATGGCCAGCTGCTAGGTGTCAGAATGTCATGTCCCCGAAATCGTGACATTTAGATAATAAAGAAGCATAATTAAAATAGTTAAGCATTTGATATTACATAATTGTGATTGTCCAAGACAATATTATAATTATGAATATTATAAATAACGTGATAAATATTATTATGGTATAATAGATATTAAAGTATATAAAATAAAAATATAAACATAAAATAATATTATAATTAAATCATCATTATTGGACAATTATGATTATTATAAATACAAAATACATATTAAAGTATAAAAAGAAATATTAGTAATTTAATATTATTATAATTATAATTACCATAAGGTAATATTATAATTATAATTATAATATAAATAAAAATGTACATATGAAACCAAAATAAAATAATATAATAGCATATAATAAGTAGAAAACTAAATGAAATCACACTAGCCATAACTAAGGCCATCAATGCGAATCAAGGTAGTGATTCAAAAGCATAGATTATGTTCATTTAAAAGCAGCGATCAATAAGGAGCCATGAATGAAGGGATACATAGGTCGGCGATCCCAAAATATTTGAGTAATCCATAAACCTTAGCCTCTGACGAATGCAATAGAGAATAAAATGAAAGGGATTGATCAGGATTTAAAAGAATTAAGAGAAATAAAGGCAGCGCTCCTTTATGAAAGATGTGTCTCTTGCAAGGAGGTGTGAATGAAGAGATGTGACGGTATCAAGAAGAGGTATAAAAGGGAAATCAATCGTTGGGAAATAAAGGGCGAGACTACAGTGGGCCATAAACACAGATGTATGAAGGGACAATAAAAAGACAAAAAATACAGAGATATAAACAGTGAATAAGGGAGAAACAGGAGGAGTATATCCTGAGCATAGCAGTAGAAATATATAGGAGATATACCATGCAGATGTAAAGAGAAATAAACAGATCAAGAGAGGGTATATGCAGATTTAAAAGAACGTTAAATGGAGAGATAAGAAATCTGGGAATTAGGGATATATGAAGGCAATGATAAATCAACCACAAGGGGAGTAAGTAAATACAATTACATAAATATATATAAGTTCATGATCAATTAGTAATACTTATATATATAAAGAATATACGATTATGCAATAATGATGCTTGCAGCAATTATTGAGTCTTATAAGTAATAATGACTCTATTCATTCACTATGATGATAAATGGTACAACAGAATATCATCTTTGGGATCTTGATAGACGTTTAATATCTACCTTAATGTACTTATGAAATATGATATACAAGAATCATTCATAGTGAGTGATTAGGAGTAACCCTTTGACAAGAATGAAATGTTTATATCATTTTTTATCTTATTAGATATTATCATTGAAACTTATTGATCTTTAATGCTTCTAATGCCTCTTTGAGAAAGACTTTGAGTGCAATGTTCGAGTCAAAGTGCTTCCACTTGAAAGGGGTCATTACACAGAACCTAAGTCTCAAATGTTGCACAGATCAATCCACGGCAAAAGATGCTCGAAAAATGGTAAACAGAGGAGGGGGATTCGTGTTGTACCCAAAATAAAAAATTTGCTTCATTAAGGCATTTTGGTAAAAATGGTTAAAATCTTGTAAATTTGTCGTCAAAAGTCAATAAAGTTAGTCTCTGAAAATAGCAATTGTCTATTCTTAGAAATTTCTGAATGACAAACGAAGCGTAAGGTTTTTTGTGGGTTTATTATCAATAACATACTTGCAAAGTTTTGAAAATTTTGAAATTAGGGTTTCAGGCCCCTATTTTTAGAAAATCCTAAAAATAGGATCTTTCCAGAAATGGCTCAAAATGATTTTGATTGGTTTATTCTTCGTCACAATCACATTGGTCAAGTCAAAATCATCAAAAAGTTAGTTTTTCTCTGGTGGGTCTATTTCACTTTTTCAGGAGAAAAGTTACGAACTTAGGACCTTTGAGGTCAACAATGGCAGATGGCCAATACTAGGTATCAAAATCTAAGCTTTAGACGCTACACATAAGAGTCGATGGCGAAAGATGCTCAATAACAGAGGGGAATTTCAAAAGTTGAAAAATGCAAAAAATAAACTAAATCTGGAAACAAGACACCTTGTCGCAAGGGAGATGCTTTTGCAGTCAACGTCTTAGTCAACTTTCAATGCCCATGCACATGAAGTGATTCAACGGAATTCTTCCAGCTTCGCAGCGGATTCAACACCTAGTGCACGAGAATCATTAATCAATGGCAATTGCAAATTGAAGCACGAGAAGTCAAATTGGAGAAGTTTGAAAATCATCCAAAAGTTGGTTGTCTGTCAAACAGAAGCACCTTATCTCAAGAAGGTGCCTAGAAATTTGAGCCATCAGAACCAATTTTCAAGCTCCGCAACTTCCAAGAACATCTTCTCAGATTTGATCATGCTTTGCAATGAATCTGTCAGCCCAACCTCAGGATCAATCTAGCATCTGGAATCAAGGGTCAAATGAAGGCAATTTATCAAAGAAATTTTGAAAATCTTGAAAAATGTTGTAACACTGGCAAGTCCAAGTCAACTCCAATTACAAATTTTGAAGACTTTCTCTTCCTCAAGATGTCCCAAAATTTGGGGAATGCTTCCAGTTAACTACCAATCACGCCAGAGAACTCTTCAATTAGGGTTTGGATGCCCTAACTGATGCTTCCACCTCCAATGATATTTATCAAACATTTGGGCATCCTTTCTCACTATTTCTACAGGTTGACTCCAAACGCCAAACACAAAATTTTATTCTCTACGGCATTTGAAGGATCAAATGACAAGGGTTTTCAACGCTCTTCGTATTTTCTAGAACAGGTTGTACAGAAGGACGTTTTTCCAAAGTTTATATCTCCAGGACATCAGACAGCAGTTCATAACCTTCAGCTTCTAGCGTTTTGGGTTCTCTTCTTTTTCAATCTTCTTGATGATTGGAAAATTTTCCCCACAACTTCTTCTACTTTTGTCTTAGGTTTTCTTGCATGTTCAAGCAAACTCAATCTTTTCACAGATCTGACCTTCTGGGTTTGTTTAGCACAAGATTGGCCACAAAACCCACGTGCCAAAATTTTCAAGAAAAATTGCTCCACTGCCGCCATTTTTTAGGGTTTTTGAAAAAATCATCTTTTGCAAAAACTAACCTTCTGGATCTACTCAATTCACAAGCACCTACAAAACCCATGTGCCAAATTTTTTTGAGAAAAAATAGCTTTTGCAGCTTCTACTTCTGAGGGGTTGTTGCATGTTCGTGAAAAAGTCAACTTTTCAAAAATCTGACATTTTGGGTTCGTTCAAAAAGACAATCTCAACAAAACCCAAGTCTCAAAATTTTTCAAAAAAAAACTACCCCTCGACAAAGCTATTTTTAGCCTCTGTGAAAAGTTGTTCAAATAGTATCATGTGCCCAGGCATTCTTCCAGATTTTCAGTATGCAATTCTCTCAAGTCGAATTCAAGACCAAATAGGTCTTAATTCATGATTTCCTAAAGACAGTTGACACCGATTTACATCGAACACATCTAGTAGTCAATTTGGACGCCTTGGAAGGTGTAGATGGCATCACCATTCAATGGATAGCAAGAAGATGCAGAAGATAGTCACTCCAATTACAGAGCCGCCACCGGTTACTACCACACTACCTTCCACACTTTCTCATTTGAGGATGGCCTATGATTCAATCACTGCAGAAGAGCATAAACAAAAACTTTTTACTTGGAGAGAACAACAAATCTTCAAGGTAAAAACCTACGAGGCAATCTTTACAGAGTTGACTGAGAGTAGACAAAAGGTGGCAAGTGTTATCAAGTTCGTGATAACTTTTGTATCACAAGTCCCTTCCCAGTATCAACATGAGGATGGTGAGTACATTGAGCTCGGCGAAGTGCAGACGGAATTCCAAAACCTCATCCATAGTAGTTTCAGCGGTGACCCTGTTGACTACAAGTTGAGTCAAGTTGCAGCCATGTCAACGAAATTTGATGATGCAGCTAAAAAGATCAAGGACTTTCAGAGTTAGATTGCGGATGGCGAGGAGATGTTGCCGAGACATCACATCATTCAGAAGAGTATCAATGCTCTAGATGATGAGGCAGTTAACAACTTCTTGGAGGAGATGATTGCTCAAGATGGCAACCAATGAACTAGCAGTTAGGATGTCCCACCTTTTTCCAAACATAGCATTTAACACAACAGTTAAACTTGATGCCTTTTCCAAGTTAACTCGCTGTCCCACCATTCATGCATGTCTATTTTTGGAGACACCTTTGTATAGTAGAGTTCTTTTTAGTTTTAGATTAGTTAACTAATGTAGTTTTTCTAGTCAACTGTTAAGTACATTCTTTTTAGACATAGGAATAAATCTTGCTGATTGGCAAGACTGAATGCTAACTCAAGGAGATTTTAGGGTTCCCTACTCCTTTAAATGTATATAAATAAGAGCAACCTTGCTCAGTGTATTTTAACTATTATTACTATACAAAATTGTTGCGCCCTAGTGCCTTGAAGCTTTGCTAGTCAATATATGTTCACTTTGTTTAGTGTATTTTGGTTGATCGTATATTGTATGATTGTCTTCTTTCTACAATTTGCTGTCCCAAAACGTGTATTTGTTGTTGGGAAGTTTTGAGGAAATAAATCATATGCCCACTCTTGCTTTGATCCAAAGTCTCAAGATATTTTCGTGATATTGTTGTTTTCATAATCTTTATTTCGACTACACCTCAAAAGAGCAATGAGCCTTTGAAGGAATTTTAAGATCAATTTTATCGTTTGATGTTCTGTTCTTATAATCTTTATTTCAGCCTACACCTCGAAAGAGCAATGAGACTTCGAGGGAATCCTAAGATCTACTTTATCATTCGATGTTTTACTTTCATAAACTTCATTTCAGCGTACATCTGAAAGAGCAATGAGCCTACGGATGCATTCCGAGAATAGGTTTGTCTAAGTTAGCCAAAATCATTCCCCGTTACTTCTAACTCCTCTTGCTATGAATTTACTTGAGGAGATAGAAATTTTATAAGTTTAGACCTAGTTGTACTTGAAGTTACGAAACCTGAGAAAACCTTAGTTGCAACACAAAGAGTTTTATAAACCTTGTGCTCTCAGCTGAGATAAAAAGATGGGAATTTAGTTTACTTTACTTTTTACGCATAATCAGCAAAAGAGGGAGCTTCCCCTCTTAATTTGAAGAGCAATCTAACTATGCATAGCTGTTTGTTTCCAATCCACACACCAGAGGCGCGAATTGAAACACCAACAATTCAAAAAGTTCAAAATTGCAAAAAATAAACTATGGAAAAGTTGGGCACATTATTTCAAGGGAGGTGCCTAGCAGTCAATGCCTTAGCCAATATTTTAGTTTTCACAGATCACGCACGCGCAACAGTGAACGCAGTCAACACATCAACAGTGGTGATTGATGCAGTCGACAAACACCTGAACGACTAGGGAGGAAAGGTTGAAAATCATCAAAAATGGTTAAGTGTTACACCCTGATTGTATAGTTACTATTTACTATTATTGCATAGGGTAAAATGGATGTAATGAGAATTTTGATGATGAATAAAATATGCTTGTTCCTTGTTATCAATATGAATGTTTTCACATTTGATGATTGTCTCATTTAATGTTACTTCAGTTGATGTTATCCTTGGTGAAATATTGCATTTATGTAAATGGAAGGTTATTGAATTGTAATTATTCTAACTTTTGAAATGTTTATGTATACTGCATATGTTATGAACATTTGACTGCCATGAGCATGTGTTAGTGGATGCAGTTTTGTGTTCCATTCCTCCAAGCAGAGGGGAAGTATCACTCGGGAGATCTTGGTCGGGTAACCGGTAAAGTAAACTATCTGAGCATACACACACCACCTTAGCTTGAATGAACTGAGTCAGTTTATGGGTTATAGGTAAGTCATCCATAGCTTGTATGTTTGCATTAGGAGTCTTGTTTACTTCTACATGCATTTGCGAGTGATGTTTATCTATTTAGTTTTTTAGAACTTTCTTGTGTTATTACGATCATATGGATAAGTGGGATGTAGGTGGAAGTATATATATATATATATATATATATATATATATATATACCACATGCACACACCTATCGATATGATGGTAACGTAAATGGATGTAAGTGAATCGGATGGGAACATATATATAAATGTATAGTATATACACGTATCCATATGTATATGCATATCAATACAAGCGTACGTTAGCAATGGACATGCTCATACGGATGCATCGATATGGTATACCTACATATATGTGTACATAGAGGTATATACATGTATACATATATATATATATGCACACATCCTATATATTGTGTTTATCATAATTATTTTGCGGTTACGCTTATATATATATATATATATATATATATCGGATGTATACTGACTAGCTTATGATATATATATTTATTTAGTGAATATGTATATATATATATATATTTTGTTGTACCCAAACCAAATTTTTTGCTTCATTTAGGCATTTTGCTTAAAAGAGTTTAAACCTTGCTAAAATGATCTCAAAATATAGTTTTTGGGCAAGTCAAGTATGGACTTTGGTCAGTGTCATGTCAGTTGTCAGTAGCAATTGGTCAGTACTTGGAGGTCAAAACCTGAACCTGAGACTCAAGGCAGGACATATCATGATGGAGAAGTGCTTCACGACAGAATTATACTCCTACAAGGTCAATTCAGTGGCCAAAACAGTGTTTACGGAGGAAGAAATAGATGATGACATTTTGCAGAAAGCAGATCTGCACCCCTATAGATCAGGGGCGCCCTTCTTTTTGAAGCCTCAGATTTAGTTGCTTTCGCTTGCAAATACATTCAATCTCTTCAGAATTGAACCAACTTTCCGACGAGCTATCAAGCGAGGTCATCCGAGTTGCAGAACTCCGACAATTGAAGTCAGAAGCTGAAGGTACGAAGATAATGCATGTCACAGAGGTTGTCAAATTTTCAGTTTCTACGCCCCTATAGCCCAAGGGTGCCCTTGAATTTGACCCCTCAGATGGATGAATCTACAAAATCTGTTTCTAGGGGATCTTTTCTAATTCAGTTCAGCTCTGCAACGCACCAGTTTGCAAGATGATTCGATATACTGAGTGATCGTGATAGAGGTTGTACCGAGCACATAAAACAAAGGGTGGAAAAATGTAGAAATACACACATGTACGTCTATAGGCCAAGGGCGCCTAGCCTTTAGGCCTGCCAAATGGGGTCTTTTGCAGTCACAATCTTCACGAGACTTGTGCGGAATTCTCCCAGCTATCCAGTGAATCCAGCCGTCAGCCTCTAGGATTTGTCAAACGCCTGTACATGAAGGGTCGGTGGGGATTGCTGAAGAAATCAGACAACCAGAAAAATGGCTATGGAAAATACACATCCCCTTGGAAAAGGCGCCCTTCTTTTTGAGGTATTAGAAGCAGTTTTCTTGCTTCGTCACCTCCAAAGACATCTCTTGTAAATTGTTCTAGTGACGCAAAGAGACTGACGGTGCGCGAATTGGAAAATTTCAGCTCCCGGTGTCAGGGGTCAAAGTATGGCATTCGGATGAAAGTTACACTTTTTAGTGATTGTGCCTTCACAGGCTAGGGGTGCCCTTTTGGGGTTCCTAATGCAGCTTTCAAGTGCCTCACATACAATCGTTGGTTGCGGAATTCTTCCAGTCACGCAATGAACCTATCACCCAGTCAGTAGGGTTCATCGTTCACCGGTGGTGGCAGTTTGAAGCGTCAAATGGCAGATCGGAGAAATGACCAAGTCTGGAGACCTTGCATCAATTTAATCAAAGGCGCCTAATTTTTTGAGGTGTCAAACGTTGATTTTAGCAGTTGTAGCTCCCAGCAGACATTTCATCCTTGCACTGATGGCTTCGCGATGGATATCTCAGTTCATTCACAGCATCACTCAGGCTCTCAGAAATCAGAGTTGAACAGGGGCAGTTGTAACATTCAGTGAGCTATAAAGTAGGAAGTTAGTAAAAAATCTCATAACTCTTGTAAATGGATGCCTGAAGGGTCAAATGAGGACTTTTCGGAATCAGTGGATTTTGCTGAGTGCATCCAGATGCTTGAGATTTTTGTTAACTTATTAAAATAATATTTAATTCAGTTTTTGCATGCAAAGCATTAAAATGGCGATTTTCTTCAATAATTAGATATTTGTGCCTCTTTAATGTTGACTGTCATGTCCCCTAAATTGATTACGATTCTCGATATTATAAATTATATATATTGATATACAATTAAGAATAATAATAATAATAATAATAATAATAATTTCAATACCTTTATAATAATCATAACAATAAAATAAATAAAATCTAAAAATGATCATTGTAATTATAATTATTAATCATTATATTATAATTATGAAAATCAAAGAGGTAATTATCAAAATATATATATATATATATCAAATTTATTACAATTATAATCATCAAAACAAATATATCGAAATAAATATTGAACTTCATAAATTATAAATATTAGACATAAATACATAAAATAAATATGTAACCAAAATAGATAATAGTCCGTCTATGGCAAGTCACGTCCTTCCAAATCTAAAGAGCCCGACTTTTCTCAAATCACATCTCTTCTCACATGAGAGGATATAAAGGAAGGATATAGATCCTAAGAAAAGAATTAGACTCGGACAATGGGACCACAAACAAAGAGCAGCATACAGGGATAATACAAAACAGATTGAATATGTAAAGCAACACTGACAAGGAGGAATAAGAACATATTTTAAGGTATCAATTCATGCGGAGGACTATCACTGAATGGAGTTGAAACGTCTTCAGTGAGGTAGCATCGATTTATATTTAGAGCAACATGAGTCTTGTTGGCGTTTAAATTAGCACCTCTGGAGTGCTGATTGTAAACGTTCAGCTATTTCAAATGTTTTGCAACACTTCTTCGTTATTTAAAGAGGAGAAGTCCCTCTCTGCTGGGAGCAATGCGTAGGGAAGGGAAATGTTAACTAAAGTTCCTATCTTTTTATGCTTCAGCGGCAGGACACAAGGGTGCACAAACACAATGCGCCGTAGCTAAGCTTTTCTCTGGTTTCTGCAGATCTTAACTACGACTAACTAGCTTCTATCTATCCAATACCTTCAAGATGAACAGAGCATGAGGGTAAAGGAGCGGGAATGGGATGGTTGGATCACTTGAATTCACCGTCTCCAGAGGATATGACCGAGGCTCTGAACTCTCGGGTATACACCGGGATAAGGTTGGTACAAGCAAACACTCTACACGGTAAACTAGATCTGAGATCTGCCAAGGAGGAGGGACTCCTATCCGAGGTATGAGCTTAAGAAATAGTTTACTAGAAACAACAAAATCACGATGCCTTGGCCAACGAGCTTGCTAAGGAGGAGGGACTCCTATCCGAAGTATGGCTTGGAAGTCAATACATTATACAACATCAAACGATAACTGTCAATAACAAATATCCAAGGAGGAGGGACTCCTATCCGAGGAGGGAAATGAGACAACAAGCTATTAAACACAAGACGTAGACATAACTCAAATAAGATGATCAAAATGCAAGCGCCTTCTGATATTCTTCTTCAATGCTTCATCAACGAACTACAAAAGTTGGGAAAGCAAAGGCACGAAATCATGCACAATTACAATCGTCCAACGAACTCTCATCCAAGAGTGAACAAGTATTCGCTTTCAAAGCTGTTGGCAACAATGGCGCAGCAATTTTGCATAGCAAGTAAAAGTTAAACAAATAATGAGCCCAAGGCTCTTATTTATAGAACTCAAAGGAGTGGGTAACCCCAAAATCTCCTTGAGTTAACAATGAGTTCTTGCCAATCAATTAGCAAGATTTATTCCTAAAAAGGGGGAACAAGCAGTTAACTGGAAAGCTACTTCAGTTAACTGAAAGTAAACAAAGAGTCAACTGGAAACTACTTCAGTTGACTGAAAGTAAACTAAGGGTGAACTTTAATGTAAGTATCCCTCCAAAATAGACATCCACATTTAGTGGAGATCTAAGATCCACGGATCATGGAAGCCAATCAGACATCCTTAATTAGTGGGATCTGACAATGCATGATTTAAGGAAAGTGGAGTTAAACTTGGAAAGAAGCATCAAGTTAACTCCAACTACATTTAATAGCACCTTGAGTTGACTTGGAAAGAAGCATCAAGTCAACTCAAGTCTCATGAATGCCACTTGGAGGGTGTATGGCGTCCTTTTCTGGTGCATTTATAGCTCGCCATTAATCAACAGTGTCTCTATCCATTGGTTGACTTCATCAGCTTCTGGGGAGTTAATGCTCCGTAGAATGATGACGTGGCGTCGAAGCATGATCTCACCCGTTGTGAGCTGATTTCCGAAGTCAATGCATTGAGATGCTGCCTCTTCTAACTTGGTTGATAAAGCTGCTACCTTAGCCAGCTTGCAACCCTCTGGATCATCAAGAAAGGTACTGCGGATGACATCTCTGAACTGGTTCTGTACAGTCACCAACTCGACATATTCTCCTCCTTCACGCTGATATTCCATGCAAGGGAAAGATATTACCAACATTCTTGCGAAGTTGATAATAGTGGCAACCACCCTTCTGTAATCAATCATCTCTACTGAATGAGCGTCGTAGGCTTTCACCTTGTACGCTAATTGTTCCTTCCAAGCAAAAAGATGTTGCTTGTTTTCCTCAGAGTATACTGATTGATATGCTAATTGCAAATCTGCAATTGTGCTTTCGTCTTCAAGCCTCTTTTCTGCAATCTTCTGTTCCGACTGCTGGATCTCCACACGAAGTTCATGTGCTCTATCTCGTAACTGGTATAGGTTTCCCAGTACGCATCTACCCTTGAGAACAAACTCTTCCACCTGATTTCTCAAGTGTTTGCCGAATGTTAACAATTGCCGATGATTCTGTTCGGCGGGGAGATCTAGTAGTCCTGCTGGTAAGGCTGAGACGTTTGGTGTGCCATGTATCAAGCTGGTTATGTAAGACCTCAGTTTCTGATTTTCAGCCTTTAAGGCTGCCTTTTCTTTACCATCCTTGGCCATTCTTTCTTGTGCGCTCACCGAAGCTATTCCGAGAAGATCCGCCTCCACCTGTCGTGTAGTCTTCCCGAGGTTAAGTTGAGACAAAGTGTAGTCCTCTACTTGAACCTCGTGTATGCTTTTCTCTACTGGTGGAGCGGCAGTCTCTATGATGATCTCACATTCTGCATTCCTTTCTATGTGAACTTGATTCTTCAACCTTTTCGCCGGCATGTCTTGTGAGACGTGGTCGAATTCGGTAAAGTCAAGTTCATAGGAGGGTTTCTCCCTCTTCCTTCCTAGGAAGCCTTCGAGCCAAATAGAATCTCGGCGAACTTCACTAGGAGGGACGTGAGGCCCTTGAACGCTAGATGTGTGAGACTGTGCTGGAGCAATGTCTCTCGGTGGCGAATCCAAGTCGATGAGGACTTGTGTATGCTGTGACACTGGTGATGTAGGCGGTTCTGTTTCCATAACAGGCACCGTCTCTGCTGCTGCTTCTACTGTCGTTGCTTCTGCCATTGGCTCAGCCACTGGTTCTTCAACAACTACTGCTGCTGGTTCCTCTGTGATAACTTCTGCTGAATCAGGGATAGCAGTCTCTACTCTTTGTTCTGGGGCAGCAATACCCATGATTATGTCAGGACTATGTGTGGCTTTCTCCACTGGTGTCCTCTGTGTTCTTGGTTTTGACATCCTCATCCCTTGGGGAGGATTGCACCATTGTTTCTGTCTAGGTTTCCTTCTTGAAGTGGAAGGTGGTGTAGACTGAACCTGTGGCGGCTCTGTTCTCTCTGGTATCACCTTCCTAGACTTCTTGCTGTCGAGATAGAGTTGGCTATTTCTAACCACTCTACTCGTTCTTTCTTCTATAGATGTGTCTTCTTTGGCATACCAATCCACTCTCGGGAGTGATTGAGAGTCAACTGAATCTGCGAAGAATGAGGGGAGAATGACTTCTCCTTCATCATCTGACAGGCCCTCAATGTCTGCTGACATGAAATCAGCAATTTGTGTGAGTCTGAATCTGCTGTAGTTCCTTCTCCGCACTTCATACTCGTCTTTACAATTCACCCAATAATCTTCCATAGAAGACTTATGTGACGAGTGTTGCTCAAGGTGTGCTGCATAGAGTCCCCTGGGATCATAGGATCTTCTATCAATGAGATACTTGAGGTTAAACCTCGCTGTTTCTTGACTCATCATCTTAGCATCTGCCGCGAATCCACATCTATACAGTCCCATTTCAACGGGAAAGTTAACAGCTGTCTTCCTCTTCAAGCGCAAGTGGATATGAACCTCGGACAACTGTCTCAGGAATTCCATGAAGACTACCCTATCTGAAGGGTATCTTGGTAGCATGGCAGGGTGGCCAATGTAGCCATACACGCGTATGTAGGAGAACGTAGGAAATTGGATGAACCAATCTGCCCAATCCGCCATTGCCTCTCTGGCTGTCTGTGAAATACGCACGTGCATCTCATGGTTAAGCTCACGTATTGTGTGCATAGTGAAGTGATCACTTGTCCTCTTGAAGTGCCTTCCCGCTTGAGTAAACTCAAGACGTGTGAAATGTTCGTGAACCTTCTGCACACCTAAGGTTCCCACATTGTTCAATAACCTGAATTCACCTTGGAAGGCGATCAAGTATACCAGGTAAGAGCACATGTGGAACCTATGAGCTTCCAGATACCTAGTGATTTGTCGGTGGAGTGTCACTGATCAAAGTGGCCCAGTCATAGTATTCCCTTCTGCCAATGATTTTAGCGATGACATAGTACATCCATGGCTGAAATTGACGACCATCTTCTTCTCCAGTGATTCTATTGAGTAGAGTGATTAACACTGCGTACTCATCTTTGCATTCTCCTCGTCCCAACGGCTTAGGCAAGTTTGCCTTTGTCACTTTTAGCCATTTTTCGGCCATAATCCTTTGACATTTGTCCTTAGCTGTCTCAAATGCTTTTTCACATTCCGTCAATGATATGACTTTGCTATTAGGATGTGATGGAATATCAAAACATCTTTCGATATCCTGAGGCTTTAAACTGCAAACAATTCTTCCATCTGCTGCTCTGATTTCTCTGGTGGTAGGGTTGTAATGCTTGATACAAGCGATTACAAGCTCTACGCTTTGTAGTGTGATGGGAATTGATGCGGCCTGTAGCAACCCGGATTCTTCGATATTCTGCAATGTTATTTGATTCATGCCTTCTAGCTGCTCCAAATCGACCACCGGATTTACTTGGTGCAGATTTGTGTCAACTGTTTTCAGGTAATCATGGAGTAAGACCGTCTTGGTCTCGTATTGCACCTGGGAGTACTGCATCCTGAAAAACTTGAAGATTGACTGTAAGCTTGACCTAGTTCAGATGATTTTCGGAAACCCTTAAAAATAGCGTCCTGCCGAGAAGTATTTTTCCGGAAAAAATCTGGCACATGGGTTTTGTTCGTGCTTCAATGCTGAACAAACCCAGTTCCTCAGAATTTGGATTCTGAAACTTTTTCGGAAAAACCCCCAAAAATAGGGGCAGCAAGTTTGCTGATTTTGGAAAATTTGTCGAGATGGGTTTCTCCGGAAAATGATGCTGAATATACCCAGTTGATCTGATCTGATGTAGCCTGTTGCTTTTTCTGTCAGATGCAAGAAAACCTAAGACAAGAAGAGAGGAAAAAGACAGAAGGTGGATTGGAAGTTTTATCTGATCTTCAAAAAACTATCTCTGACCCAATCCTCAAAATGGCAATCTTTTCCTGCTTCAGATCTGCAAATAAAAATGAAGAACGGATGAAAACCTCCTTCAGATCTTCAATGGCGTCCTTGAGAGCTTGTGGCTGTTTTTATCTTTGAATCTGCAATGAAATAATGAAAAGGGGACGCCATCTCCTTGAATATATATGTTTGTGCTTCAGATCCACAAATTTGGGGACCTAACACAAGCTCAAAAGGTGATTTGAGTTTGATCTGAAGTTAAAAAGGTGATTTCCACCAATCGTGGAGCGTTTTAGCCAACTTTAACTCAAAAAGCTTTTGACTTTAGTCAACAAATGACCTTTGACTTCTTTTAGGCGTCCCTTTTCATCTTTTGCAAGTTTTTTAGTATTTTCTCTCCTGAAAACCCCCTGTTTGATCCTGAATCTAGCGTTGTTTGTTGACCCTGAGACGTCACGGACACATTCACTGCGGAGCTGGATCCATACTGGAAAGAAGTGCTTGGGAGACTGCCTGATAAAAACTGAGTTTAGGGCTCCAAAAGAATGGGCGCCTTTCCCAAGAAAGGGCGCTTTTGCCAATGCCTTAGTGATTTTTCAATCTTCGTTCTTCAGCTTATTTGAAATGACCTCCCGTGCCTTGAACTGGATTTCTCGTTGATTGGAGAGTCAGATGTTTTCACTTGATGTCTTATCAGGTTCCTAGCTCTGCTTCGCCAGAAATGACTGTCTTCAAGAAATCTGAATCTCAAATTAGGGTTCCATTATTCAAGGGCGCCTCTCCTTGAAAAGGGCGCTTTTGCCTTTTAGCTTGATTATTTTCATCTGGAAAGTTGCCTACTTTGATTCAAATTATCCGTTGACTGCTCTGACAGATGTTGATGCTTGCAGTTGCGTTTACGAGATCTACTTGGGCTGAGAAAGATATCCTAGGAAGCCTTTTGTCATTGGTCAGCATCTGGAAGTCCAAAAGAAAGGGCGCCTTTCTTTTGAAAAGGCTCTTTTTCCTTATAACTTCGCCGTTAACTGTGGTCTCCTGATATTTCCTCAACTGCCTCTTTTTGCTTCATCAGCAATTGCTAGTGATCTGTTCATCGGATGATCTGGATGTTTGTTTCACTGCTGAGCCAGCAATCAAACGTTGAGAATGACTGCTTCGGATGATCTTACTGACTTTATTTGACCTTCAAAGATCATGGGCGCCCCTGCTTGAAAAAGGCGCCTTTTCAACATGTGAGCAATCTCCCCTTCGTAACATCTCCAGAGTTAGTCAAATTTTGATCTTTTTCAATTTCGGGATTCTCCTTCATCAAACGGCATCTTTTTCGACTTTTTCCGCCATGGTTGTGTCGTTGAAGCTTTTGAAGCTTAGCTTTCAGCACCTGGTACTGGCCAATCTGCCATTAATGGCTGTGGAGCTCCTAACTTTGTTCCTGAAAAAGAGAAATAGACCCACCAGAGTAAAACATGTCTTTTGATGATTCTGACTTGACCAATGTGATCGTGAAGCCTTTTAAGCCTATCAAAATCATTTTCGATCATTTCTGGGAAGGTCCTATTTTCGGGGGATTTCCCTGAAAATAGGGGAAAAAACCCTAATTTTCAAAATTTCAGAATTTTGCACGTGTGTTCCTTGACAGAAACCTATCAAGATTCTATGATTGGTTTGACCTAAAACTGACTTAACATGGCATTTTAACAAGATTTAGCTCAATTTACACAGAATGCCAAAAAATTAATTTTGGGTATAATAAGTCTCATTGTGGGCTCTCTCTAGAATATTCAATATTATGGTAACCGCCTGTATTCCCATCACCATTAAAAGGATATCGGACTGCCTGGGAGTCGTGACCATTGAAAGAATCGAGCTCGGAGAATAAACTGACATCCGTGTTAGGCAACGTCCCTTAATGAAGACAACACATCCAATAATAAGTAAAAGCATAGACACCTTCAAGAGTCCTATAGACTGGAGGCTCACGATTACAAGATATGGAATAGAAAAGAACCAAACAATCATCAATTGTTGGAGGTAGACGTCTATCTGCAGATTAATCACGAATAAGAATAAAGAATATATGTTGTAGAAGGAACTGCCACCGTGGCTGAAGAGAGGGAAGAACAGAGATCGCATGGGCAGAAAGATAAGGTAATAAACTTCCCTGGCAGAATGATTATAGGTAAGTCAATTGTGTTACATAAGAAGTACTTACAGAAAATCAATCAAAGAGTGAATAAACGATAATTAATGAATGCCGAACAAATAAAGTAATAGCTGGTATATGATACATATATTTAATATATATATATGATAGATATAAATATATTAAAGATAATATGTGTTCGGTATGTATAATTCAGATGTTAATAAATATATTCTGGCCATTGATAAGTATGCATTGGAATATATATATATATAGAGAGAGAGAGAGAGAGTGTGTCATCAAGACCTCGTGGGTGGTGGACACATGCAAGTACATATAATATATTATTTATGATTATTCAATAATGATGCTTGTCGCAATTATTGAGCCACATAAGTAATAATGGCTCTAGATTCATTTGCTATAATGATAAATGGTATAATCAAATTCCGTCTATGAGATCTTGGAAGATGTTTAATATCTACTGTACTTATGAATTATATTATAGAAGAATCATTCATAATGAGTGATAGGGATGTTTAATATCTAGTTTATTGATCTCTAACGTTTCTAATGTCTCTTTGAGAAACACTTTGAGTGCAAGATTCAGGTTTAAGTGCTTCCACTAGAAAGGGGACATTACAAGTGGTATCAGAGCAACTTTCCTGCCACCTGTGAAAATAGCATTTGCAAACTTACCCAAAGGCAAAGGTATACTCTATGAACATATGGAGACACATTCCAATTTATGCAAATCAGGTATGACCAGTAACCGCTAAATGTAATCACTTGTTGATATTCGCTATTTTTATCATAGCTATCATATGTAAGTGTAAAATAAGTATCAAAATATATATATGTGTATAAATAGATATACTAATGAGATCAAGATGATCCATTCCATCATAAGAATTGTGTGTAGTAACCCCATAAAACAACCATGGAAGGCAAGAGGAATTTTCAGGTAAGTATAAAAGAAATTACATCGTGAATTTAGATATTAATTTTTAGTAAATAGATCTTGTAATTAAATGATAGTGCGGTAGAATAAGAATTCATATATAATGACATTTATTCTAGTTGATGTCACTCATTTCTGTTGATGTCATTTTGGAATAATAAAGTTATACGTGCTACTATTTCTTCTTAATACCTTATATAATTACTAATATGTTTTGAATATCTAACTATATTATTATGATATATTCTATCATAATGTCTCTCACATGAAGTGTATTTCATATTTTCATCAAATTTTTGTATCATCAAACAAGCATGTAGAAAGTGAAGGGAAGCAAATCTTGGGTTGAGTAGATACTAGTTCTCCACTAGGTATGCCACTCCTCGGACCAGATGACTGAGAGTCATGCCATCGGGAACCAAGGGGGTGATATCCGCTCTTGGGCTTAGTGTGAGTATCTACGGGCCTCCTATGGATTCCTCTCCTCTAAACTACCACATGTTTGATCTGAAGGATCCTCCAACATAGTTGGGAAATGATGAGAACGGATGAAGAAGAAATATAACATAAGGATTATCGCCTTTTCTCTTGCTATGGGTGCATCCTATCTTAAGTCGCGGAAAGACGGCTAATGTGTGAACGGCCCAGACAGGTATGTACAGGCACTACCGAACTTAAGTATTAGGTTTGCACATTTCTTGTTATTGTGATTAAATGTGACAGAGCATAGTATAATAAGAATACAGTGATCACTTTGCACAGTGTATTAATAAAAGTATAAAATGCATGTAATATGAGTAATAAGAAATCAATATCGCATTTTACTTAAAACGTGACTATAGCTATTTTTGGGTAATCTTAACTGAGGAATAGATTAGAGTTGGCACTATAATATACACTATCAAATTATGGATTTTCTCTTTCAGTCATAAGGGTAGGGAATTGAATATGCATTGAGGAATGCAGAGACTAGGATCCCTTCAAGGTAGGCCACCCTCTGTGGGCGGACTGCGGTCTGTCACTGGGGGCCGAGAGGGTCGTTACAGCGGGCGTTTGTAGGCCGCTCTCGGGCTGAGAAGGTTATCACTAAGGGCATTCTCATGTGTATTCACTTCCTCTTCACCTATGAATGTTGGAGCAAAGGAGCAGTAATTTGGAGTGTTCTACAAATGTGTTAATCTACTCAAACAAGTAATAACTGGTATATAAAATTACATGTCTTCCATAATAAAAGGGATAAAGGAATGTTTTAATGTTGCTTCATTACAATTAAATTAATGTTTACTTCGATTACTATTCTTAATTTTTATGGAATATTGAATTTCATAGGTCATTTCTTAAATATCCTAAAGGGTATTGAATTTCGGTGTAGTATGGGATACACCGAATCCACCTTCTCGATTGTCAGACAGCATACTTCAGTCAAGTGTATTTGTAATTGATTGTACACCCTATAACTTGTGATTGTATTTGAGTATATACTCATCGATTGTGTTTATTTGAGTGTATACTTTATGACTCGTGATTGAATTTGTATTTTGGGTGTACACTCTATCTTTGTATTGATATTTGAGTGCATACTTGTATTTGAATTTGAGATGTATTTGTATTCGAGTGTATACCCTTTGATTTGGTACTTGTATGCTTTGCGACTTTGAATTCAAGTGTATACTTCATGATGATGTATTTGAGTCTATACTCTATGGCATTGTATTTGTTGTGACTTGTATTCAAGTGTATGCTCTATGGTTTACATGCATTCATATGTATGCTTTGTGACTTCATGTACTCCATGTTTTACTTGTCTTATGGTCTTTTAGACATGCTTAGCAACTTACTAATATACTCTAATACATGAATTCCATTTTGCATACTTTGCATTGGCGTAACTCATGCCTTGTACGTGTTTGTTTGTATTTTTTGAGTGTATCTACAAGCATTCTCATGTCTATGTTCTTTATGTATGATCATTACGTGCGTTATGCTATGATTCCTCTATGTATGCTTCCTGTTAGAGTATATCTATATTGCTTCCTACCTTATGAGTATTTATGCATGCGATTCCTTGTTTGGGTTTGTGTGCTCTACGTATGTACTTCAAGTGTATTTCTTTTCCTAAGTATAATTATATGGTGTACATGCCTTGTGTGTAATTTATTGTTCAATGCTTCACTGTGTGTCTTACTCCATGTAATTATAAGCATATGTTTTATGTGCAATCTGTGATTATGTTTTATACATGTATTTATGGTTGCCCCTTGCGTGTATCTCGTATAACTAATATATATTTAACTACCTTGTGGATAACTTCTGGATATGTCTTTCATGATTGGTGTGTTTTCAGTGTGTCCACTCCATTCTCATGCATACTTGCAAGCATACCTCATGCTTTATACATTCAAGTGTTTACTTCATGAATACTTCATGCCTTATGTATTCAAGTCTATGTTTCATATTGGGGTATGCCCCATGCATTTATTCATGTGTGTGCTCCATGCTTACTGCTTACGTGTATTCAAATATATGTCTTATGAGTGTGCCTCATGTCTTACATGCTTGCCTTATGCCTAATGTGCTTTAGCATGTTTACTACATGTGTATATTGCTGCCATGTATGTTCTATTTCTTGAGTGTATACCTTGATTGAACATGTATACTTCTTCAGGTGTATTTACATCCTTGGAGTGTATTAATGTACCTAACTTGTATATCCTAAGTGTATGTATCTTGCAAGTAGATATGTGTTGCCATATATTTGATGTGCTCCCAGCATAATTATTCCATGAAAGCTTTATATGTAATTTATCCCTGTTTGACAAGATTCTTCATGCGTGAGTCCTCCCTTCATGCATTGAATATGTTTCGTAACGTGATTTATGTGTCTTTCAATGTTTTTTCATGCAACATTACTGATAAGATTATAGCTTACAATATCCTATGCGCATACCTTGTGATACTTTCATGTATGATAATTTGCTCCATGTATGATATGTATTCAACATGAGTGATTATATGTGTACCTATTATATGTCGTCGATTGCTACATATTTGAAATATTTTCTCTATGTCTAAAGTGTATGATCAAAGCATCTTTAGCTTGAGTGCTACGTGTATGACTTACATGTTTCCCTCATAGTTAAACCATGTGTGTTTAAAACCGCTTGTGCTTAACAGTGATAAAAAACTTTCTTAGTTGATTAGTTGTAATCCGAGTTTGAGATTGCTTGAGGACAAGCAATCTTGGGTAGGGTGGACTGTCATGTCCCCTAAATTGATTACGATTCTCGATATTATAAATTATATATATTGATATACAATTAAGAATAATAATAATAATAATAATAATAATAATTTCAATACCTTTATAATAATCATAACAATAAAATAAATAAAATCTAAAAATGATCATTGTAATTATAATTATTAATCATTATATTATAATTATGAAAATCAAAGAGGTAATTATCAAAATATATATATATATATATCAAATTTATTACAATTATAATCATCAAAACAAATATATCGAAATAAATATTGAACTTCATAAATTATAAATATTAGACATAAATACATAAAATAAATATGTAACCAAAATAGATAATAGTCCGTCTATGGCAAGTCACGTCCTTCCAAATCTAAAGAGCCCGACTTTTCTCAAATCACATCTCTTCTCACATGAGAGGATATAAAGGAAGGATATAGATCCTAAGAAAAGAATTAGACTCGGACAATGGGACCACAAACAAAGAGCAGCATACAGGGATAATACAAAACAGATTGAATATGTAAAGCAACACTGACAAGGAGGAATAAGAACATATTTTAAGGTATCAATTCATGCGGAGGACTATCACTGAATGGAGTTGAAACGTCTTCAGTGAGGTAGCATCGATTTATATTTAGAGCAACATGAGTCTCATTGTGGGCTCTCTCTAGAATATTCAATATTATGGTAACCGCCTCTATTCCCATCACCATTAAAAGGATATCGGACTGCCTGGGAGTCGTGACCATTGAAAGAATCGAGCTCGGAGAATAAACTGACATCCGTGTTAGGCAACGTCCCTTAATGAAGACAACACATCCAATAATAAGTAAAAGCATAGACACCTTCAAGAGTCCTATAGACTGGAGGCTCACGATTACAAGATATGGAATAGAAAAGAACCAAACAATCATCAATTGTTGGAGGTAGACGTCTATCTGCAGATTAATCACGAATAAGAATAAAGAATATATGTTGTAGAAGGAACTGCCACCGTGGCTGAAGAGAGGGAAGAACAGAGATCGCATGGGCAGAAAGATAAGGTAATAAACTTCCCTGGCAGAATGATTATAGGTAAGTCAATTGTGTTACATAAGAAGTACTTACAGAAAATCAATCAAAGAGTGAATAAACGATAATTAATGAATGCCGAACAAATAAAGTAATAGCTGGTATATGATACATATATTTAATATATATATATGATAGATATAAATATATTAAAGATAATATGTGTTCGGTATGTATAATTCAGATGTTAATAAATATATTCTGGCCATTGATAAGTATGCATTGGAATATATATATATATAGAGAGAGAGAGAGAGAGTGTGTCATCAAGACCTCGTGGGTGGTGGACACATGCAAGTACATATAATATATTATTTATGATTATTCAATAATGATGCTTGTCGCAATTATTGAGCCACATAAGTAATAATGGCTCTAGATTCATTTGCTATAATGATAAATGGTATAATCAAATTCCGTCTATGAGATCTTGGAAGATGTTTAATATCTACTGTACTTATGAATTATATTATAGAAGAATCATTCATAATGAGTGATAGGGATGTTTAATATCTAGTTTATTGATCTCTAACGTTTCTAATGTCTCTTTGAGAAACACTTTGAGTGCAAGATTCAGGTTTAAGTGCTTCCACTAGAAAGGGGACATTACAGACTTACAAATTTGCATGTAATGGTAACTGAATATTTTAATATTATTTTATCTCCGGGACTCCGAGTCAGTGTCAGTCGAACTGGAGGGGGGTCCAATTAGAAGACTTTTTTTTAAATTAGGGTTTAAAGCTTGCAGTGGCACCATAATGCTACGATTTTCTCTTTATTCAACATGGCATCCATTATTTCTCTCATACAGCTTGAGAAAAAGGCAAATTTGTTCTTGAGATTGGCGAATTTCATCAACAGTTAATTTTCGAAGGCATCAAAAATATTCTTTTGCAAGTACAAGTCCAAATTCATCGGCAAACATCAAGACAAGATGGCAATTTTAGCAAAAGAAAAGCATTAAAAACTTCTATCTTTTGTCTTAAATTCTTATATTTCTCATCTTAATTTCTTTCACATGTTCAAGAATTCGGCGACTTTTGACAAAACAAATCATCTAGGTTGGTTCAGCACGACTTCCTCTACAAAACCCATGTGTTCGAATTTTTCAGGAAAATTTACTCCAGAGCTTCAATTTCTCTACGCTGTTCCACTCCGCCCGGGATCTGTGGGAACGGGGATCTGGAAACGCGTTTCGGAGACGGGGGGACAAAGGGCCTTAGTTTGGGGACGGCGGGGAGACGGCGGGGGGACGGCGGCGGGGGGGTGGCGCTGATATAGTTAAACATATACTTATAGTACTTGAAAAACTAGTTTTGAAAAGATGTATAATAGTATAGCAGTATAAGAATTACATTTCAAATGAAACTATAGGAAATTAGTAAATTTATAACATGGCAAAATTTGAAATACTAAATCTAAATACAAAGATATTTGAATGCTAATTGCTAAATAAAATTTACCAAATGGAATTGTCAAATTGGAGATTTCTATTATATCGCCAAAGGCCCAAATATGAATAACGTTGATGATATGACAAAGTCTATAAAGATGATTAATTGATTACATGATTCATCATTAGTTCATTACAATAAGTAGCATTACAAAATGAAAACTGAAAAGACAAAATGCCAAAATGTCGAAACTCAAAATGTAGTGAATGGAGGCCTCTAATCATCTCCAAACTCCCCATCACTGGAACTGCTGGACTCCACATGGTCAAGATCCCTCAAGCTCACACCAACCAGCCCTGCATCTGAAGTGGTAGGATCATCCTCATCAATTTGTGAAGGCTCCTCTGGCTCCACATCCCATCGTGCCGCTGGACTCTCCTTGTACACAATTGTCTTGCGGTCCATGATACGCAAAGCACTGTGTACAGCCACAAGCTTCTCTGCTCTCTTAGAGGTAAGTCTGTTCCTCTTAAGAGAGTGGATGAAGCTATATGTAGACCAGTTCCTCTCAGCAGCTGAAGAACTGGAAACCTGGGATAACAGACGAATAGCTAGAGTGGTGGTCAAAGATTTCGAACCATGACAATTCCACCACAAAAGTGGGTCCTCTTGTGCCATAGAAACTATATCCACCTTTGCTGCATCTGAATAGCCTCTAAGAGTGGCAAATCTAGTCCACTCAGTGCGAATTGTGTTGGCATCTGTAGAATCATACATCTTCTCTATGCACCTAAAGAAACCTGCCTTCACCTCATCATCCCGAATCGGTGTCACTCTACCTGGTCTAGCCATGTACCACTTAGGATTCAAGGCAAAGGCAGCCATATGCAAAGGAGTGTTCAACTTGTCCCATCTGCGCTGAATGATTGGCCGGATGTGCTCATTGTAGAATGCTAGAGAGGGGTCCTTCACTTGCACAGCAGCCCTCATCTGGTCAAGCATAGAGTCAATGCACTCATACACCTCTCCAAGGTTAGGTGCATCCCTATCCCCATATCTGATAACCTGGAATACTGGAGAAATGATGGAGACAATGTATTTCGCATCAGTCCAAAACACATCACTCTTCACTATCTCCTTCACCCTTCTCCCCTGTGCTGTCTTGGCCTCGGCCCACCTATTCCACTCATTAGTCATAACCATGACTTGCAATGCCTCTTGCAACTCAATCATTCTCTCCAAGAGAATGAAATATGATGCATATCGGGTCTCCACCGGTTTCAAGAACTCCTTCTTCGCGAAGGTCGTGAAGAGTGCATGGGAAGTGTGGTGGTTGCAGATAAACATCTGCACATCTCTCGCATCAGTGACCACTCCTCTAATCCAATCAATCTTCCCCATGTCCTTGAGTGCATTGTTCATGGCATGCACACAACATGGGGTCCACCAAATATGTCTATAGGCTGCCTCAATGAGTTTCCCTGCTGCTTTACACACATGGGTTGCATCTGTGATTACTTGGACCACATTTTGTGGCCCAACCTCCTCAATAGCCTCCCTGAGGAGATGAAACTGAAAATCAGCATCTTTGCGATGCCCTGTACAATCAACTGCTCTAAGGAAGTATGGGCCCTCTGCACATGTGACCATGATGTTAATGAGTGGACGATGGCTAATGTCCGTCCACCCATCCATAACTATACTGCACCCAGATGCCACCCAACATGCCTTCATCTTCTCCATCAAAATATCGATCTTGGAATAGCACTTATCCAAGATCGAGGTCCTCATTTTTGTCTCACCTGGTGGCACATATGATGTTCCTCCCTTAGCCACTATAGCCATCATCTCCCTATAATAAGGAGACCGTGTAACATGAAATGGAATTCCATTGGCAAAAAAGAACTTGCCAATGGATTCATCTATCTCATCTCTCAACTGCACATTAAACATATTAGCTATGGGGTTACTTTGTGATGTCTACAACTTGCGTTTCCCTGTGGCTGTCCCCCTAGCGACACTAGAAGTGGAAGTGGATGAAGTTCCAAACATCATTCCTCCCGTCTGAAAAGTATGTGGCACTGATGCATGCTGGATTTGCTGAAGGGCTGCCCTACCAGTCAAAGTAGTAGGGACTGAAATATTTGTGTCCTCTGGAATGCCCCAAAGCTTGTTAAACTCCATTCTATATTTTATATTTTTAGCCTCCTTCAAAAACTTACAAGGCTCCACACCTTTTCCTGTCCAAAAAAGAAAGTGTGCATTCACTCGAGTGATGCTACCAAACCATTCCATATGACAAATGTTGCACTTCCACTTCCTTGTTCCCCCACCTGAACTTGATGTGCTTTGTATGCTTGTAGCAAACTGTTTCAGAGGAGACTTCGGATCAAAATGACCCCTAGCAAACTCTGCCAAAGTTTCTGAAGGGCAACCTGTACTAGCTGCTGCACTCGCTATGGAACTAGATTGGGCTGCAGGATCAGCCCCATGGTCATCCCCCTCATTCTCAGGTTCAAAATCTGAATCATGTTCACTATGAGAGTGAATTTCCATGTCATCCCCACTCATGTCTTCGGTGCTCATCGTGAAAGTGACACTGCATTTCACAAAATTAAAATAAAATCAGCCTACTTTAACAAATTGAAACAATGAACATTGAAAATTGAAATAAGTTAACAAATTTGAAATTTTACTTTGCAGTTTGCAAATAGAAATTAGAAAATAAAAAGGATTTGAGAAATAGAAAGGATATGAGGAAAAAAAAGCAAGCTCTATAAGCAATATAAATAAGTAATAACTAATAACTAATAGTATTTGAGAAATAGAAAGGATCCGAGGAAAAAAAATTAAAAAAGCAAGCTGTTTACACTTTAACAGTTTAACTTTAAACTTTAATATTAAAATTTTAAAATAAAAAAATTGATGTTGAATCTTGAGGGCAAAATGATGAATGATTCAATCATCTTCATCATTTTTCTCTCAAGATTCAACATCAAATCTGATTTTGAGTCTTTGAGATGAATAAGAAAAAAAGAAAACAAGTTTAAAGTTTAAACTAAGAAAATAAATTTTAAAACAAAAACTTGAAAAACAACAAGAAATTTGAAAAAAACTTCAAAAACCCTACCTTGTGCTTGAAAAATCTCTCCAAAATGAAGTAGAATCGTCTTCCTCCTCTTCTTCTTGCTCCTTCTCACTCCTATCACACTTGCAATCTTTATTTTCACCCCTTCAATCAGACTTCTTCACTGTTTTTCTTCTTCTTCAGCTGGCTGCAAAAAAAAATCAGTCTTTGAATGTGATTGAAATGATCAAATCTTAATGTTTTCATTGTTTTGTGTTGTTTTAGAGGAAGGGGTGGGGCCCACGCCAACTTAGGGCAACAAGAAAATAAATATAAACTAAAAATTTAAGTTAAAATTTGATTTATGCGTCCATTGA